>VYZP01063833.1:9960-23532 GCA_013400635.1 Hypocryptadius cinnamomeus
TAGCTGAATGGCCATAAACTTCACCAGCAGATTCCATACGGGTTATGTTACACCACCACCTGACTCCAAATCAATTACAGTCCAAAGGGATAGAATTGCAGAGAGTCTGTGAAGCCCAGCCCTGGGGTTTCCATGAGGGACAGAGAAACTACAGTGCTAAGAACAGAGCCTGGAGATCCAGCTGAAAGAACTGAGTGATTTCACGATGAAAGCATGGACTGGGAGGCAAGAGAGCCAGGTCTGTGTGCCCTGCTGCTGGCTGCCTGCATGAGATCAATCTCTTTATTTCATATCTTAGTGTATGGCTCCTTGCACCTCATTTCTGGGGCTTCTCTGTGCTATCATAACCCAAATATTTCATTATAAAGATGCAGAATGTTTTCTGGAAGACAAAGGCACTGTGAGGTCTGAGATTCTGTTTCAACACAACACCAGAGATTTCCACTGCAATTCTAAGAAATATGAGCACACTGATCAGTAAGAACTACCAGAATAACCCATATTCTTCTCTGACATCCATCATTAGAGGGAAATCACAGAAAGATGAGGATAGAAGGGACTTAATTCACCATGTTCTGCTTCCTGCTGTTACAAACAACCGTGTCATATAATCCTTTCCATAAGTCACACCTGACAAACAAACAGGTGTATTTTACAAGGCAGCAAGAAGTGCTTGTGAGGGGTACAGCCACAGAGATGAGATTATGCAGGGTTTGGATGCCACACATCTCATGAATGAGGCCCTCTGCCATCAGAACCAGTTGTGCTCCACACCAGAAACAACACAGAGCACAGAGGGCACCTGGCTTTGTGCTTACACACAGAAAAGGCTGAGCACAAGGATTACTCATCTCTCCTTCTTCATGCCTTCTCAAGAGAAACTGGAAAAGGGATAGAAAACACAGTATTTCTTATAACCCTTGCACACACAATGCTCAGCACAGCATTGTGCAGCATCATGTTGAAATAGCAAAGGCAATTTGTTTTCTGCCAGTCTGAGAAGCAGCTGTAACTTTCCTAAGGTTCGTCTCCTTTACCTTAAGGTTGAACTCACCAAATCCAGAAAAATCTCTGAGACTCACAGCCCTTTATCCTTCATTTATCTCACTGAATGGAGAAAAACTGCAATTACCAGGCACTACGGCAAGAAAAAAATGGATACAGGGCCTGGTGAAATGTGCTGCATCCCTACATGTCCCAGTGAGGCACAGCCTGAAGTCTTGGCTCAGTTTTTAACTCAGCACAGCTTGGAAGGGTATTAAAGAAGGGAAAATGAAAGAAAAGTGAAGATTTTGGGATAAACCAGCTGAAGATGCTGTTGCTAAGCACCTGTTCAATACGTTACATAAAGAAACATGACACATCACCCAAAACCCCAAAGCCAAATTTCTCTCTGGCATAACTCTAATAAATCAATCAAATTACACAAGGAATGACCTTAGTTCAACACACCTCTGCCTAGCAGCTACTCAGGGTTTGCCCTTCCCAGTTTTAGCACTGTTTCTCCAAAAGAATTGCGATGGAGACCAGGGAGTTCACCAGAAAGTCATCCTTTGTAGATTTGGAGTTATGGGGAGGGGAAAGGAGGGGGTTACAGCTCCTCTCCTGCCAAACCTGCCCTGAAGTTCCCTGCTGCAGGAACTCTGAGCTCAGCACATACGTTACCGCCTTTCAGGGCATTCAAACCAACATAAGCACAGAAAGGGAAAAAATCTTCCCTCGTCAGCTTTTGATACAACCTGGAAAACAAACAGCTTGGAAGAGTTCCTTTTTCCTCAGCAGTGAAAATCGTGGTAAAGCACCATCTTGATAGTTCCCAAAGAGATTCATTTACAAAGATCAGTATAGGGGAGGCTTGTTTGGTCTCCCGAGATGTATCTCATCCTCTGACAATTCACTGAGACCTTTGCTGTATCTCGCTATATGTGTATAATTATCTGCTCTGATACCTGAGCTCCTATGCAGCAGTCTTACTCCAAGTAATCCAAACTATCCCCAAGGCATGGCACACACAGAATGGTCAGGGGAGAGAGGGGAGGAGGGGCAGCGGACTTCCCTCGTTTGCCGCTGGAAATCGGCATTTTAGGGCCTTGTAGTCATTTCCTTGCTAGTGTGAGGAAACTTTTCGTACATTTATATAAAATAGGAGGCCAGAAGTGCACACCCCCATCTTACTTCCTAATATATTATGCTCTCCCCTGCCGAGTCCTGGGAGTTAGTCTGGATTTGGTAACTGAAGTAATATAAATGTTAGCTAAGAAGTATTCCAGCAATATGGTTCCAATTTAAGCTTGTTTTGAAGTCTAAAGAACTAATATGTCTCAGAGATTCTTCACTGGATGTTTAGCTCTAATGTAATTTGTGCAGGAGTGCACACTGCTCTCTAGAAGCCCTTCTGCAATGCTCCAGAAAACAGGTTCCTTCCCAAGCAGGATGGAATCACAGAATCCCAGAATGGTTTGGCTTGGAAGAGACCTTAAGGATGATTGAGTTCCAATTGCTCTGCCATGGGCAGGGCAACTTACACTGGACCAAGTTGCTCAGAGCCGTGAGTCCTTGAGGTTGCAGAGCAACCACGATCCCCAGCCCTGGCTGATAGTCGCTGGCCTCTTGTGAATTTTGAGGCTTTGCTTAGGGAATGGTGTTCTACTTGCCAGGATAAATGAAGGCTGCATGTCGCCACTGGTTTCACTCCCCTTTTCCTCTTGTTTTTCAGAGGCGAAACAAGCCACCTCTGAAGGAAGCCATGCTCTGCAAGCTGTTTGCACTTTACTTCAATAACATGCTTCTTGCAACGCTGCCTTTATTTGTGTAGACATGCATTCTCAAGGTTTGCCTGCCCCCTTTTCCTCCCTCACACCCCTACGGAGCCCCTGCCTGAATCCAAGTAATGAGCTAACCCATGGAACTCATTGCCCTTTATCTTGCTGGGGAACGTGCACCTTTTGAACTGCCATCTGCAGATTGTGTTGATGCACTGACTTGTTAACTGTGCCATACTGTGAAGGAAATGGCATGATTTAGATCAAGTGCTCTGGACGGCTGTTCATAAGAAACACTTGAGCCAAGCTGTTACTGCTCAGGATGTGCCCTGGGGAGAGGGGTTTCGTTTCGGGTCATGCTCTTGCCTTGTATGAGGGCAGGCGCAAAGTACTGAAATCACAGTCCTTCCCTGAAGCTGAGGGGAGGGGGGAGGAGAAACATTATGAAACCATAGAAGCGAAGCTGCCAAATTAACTTCTCACCCTTTCAATCACACTCCAGAGGATAAAAGCCTAACATTTCTGCCTCAGAAACAGGCTCAGTTTACACCAAACAAGTTATTTCTCTAATTTATCAGACTTGCCAGCTATCATTCTAATTATTGGAAACCTCAGACTTTTTATGAAGTCAGATGTACAGTGTTATTTGCATGGTTGTAACATATCACCAGATAAATAGGTCGTGGGGAAAGCAAGGCATTTTAGAAAGGGATCTGCAGGTTTCCTTACAGAGTTAGGGATTTAAGAACACTATCACTGTGACAAAAATGTGGTTCTGGATTTAATTCTCCTTAAAAAAAAAAAATGCTACTTCCAACATAAAGTAACATAGCTCAACATGAGAGGGAGGAGACTATGATGGAAAGCTCATCAAAAGACT
This sequence comes from Hypocryptadius cinnamomeus, assembly GCA_013400635.1. Lineage (NCBI taxonomy): Eukaryota > Metazoa > Chordata > Aves > Passeriformes > Zosteropidae > Hypocryptadius > Hypocryptadius cinnamomeus. The sequence continues at coordinate 13,603 of VYZP01063833.1, forward strand.
CCCGTTGACTTTCACTGGCTTTGGATCAACCCTTAATTCTTTATCTTCCTTTGCCTGGTAGCACAATCATGGAAACAAGCTAACACCCAGCAGCCAGGCCAGGCGGAGGAGGAGGAGGCAGCAAGAGCCATCAGGACCGGCTGCTCGCCCAGCCATTCCCAACACAAACACTGATTTGTCCTCTCTATGTAAATGGATGATTAGAGTTATTCTCTAAGACAAATTTACTTTTCTGCACACTCTAAATCTGTTTAGTCACTTTAAAGGTGTCAATTATTGGAGCATGCTAAGACTATGAATTTCTTAGTAATAGCTTTAATAACATTTTGAAATGAAAAGCAGATACCTTGAAGTTGGCTTACTTTGAAAAGACATATGAGTAGATCTGGTTTTAATTTATGTCCTATTCTACATCTGGAATCCCTTATAATTAAAACTAAAAGCTGGACTACTACTTCCACCTGTCAAATGATGAAAAGATGAATGCACTAATAGCTTACTAAATAGCCCAACACGATCGAGTTTACTTTCCCATTCTATACAGTAAAAAAGGATTTTGGACAGGAGGCTAAAGGTCTTTGGTCATTACTAATAACACACTTTCAGTATTAACCTACATACCCGACTACCAGCACCACCACCCGTGCCTTTTGGCACTAAGATCTCTAAACTGCACTTTGCATTTTGATCACTTGTGTGTATTCAGCTCTGCTGCTGCAGCCTCTCAAACTTTCCAAATCCACAGGTGGATATTCTTCGCTATAACTATTTTCAGCCACTCCACATTTTTCTTCTTTTCATCTTATTCTCTCATCAACTACTTTAATCCATCAAGTTTTCCATCTGTATTTCTGAAGCACTCTTATCCCAAATTATAGCTTTCTCAGTGATGTGATCAGTTCAGGGCATGTGGCAACTTGGACTCTATTTTTGCATCTTCTGGTCCTGTTCCTTTATGATCCCATCACCTCCTGTTCCTGTTGATCCACCTGCCTCATCTTACTACACTGGCTGATTCATGACAATTTCCCTGAATGGATTTGCACAGAACCAAACAAATCTGGACCCTCAAAAGGTAAGTAGGGTAAGTAGGGCCTTGAAGTACAGACACTATAAATAAAGTGACAGCTGTTGCATTAATGGTTAAAACACAATAAAAATACTCTCCTACAGAATTAACAACCACTTTTTCCCTAAGGTGTTGATACATCACTCATGGGGTGTAAATAGGTCTTTATAGATGCACAGCTGGATTATGAATCTTGTAGGGGAATCCAGGAGATTCCAGCTCTTCGGTGAGAGCACATAACCTCTGGAGCCCCTCTGCTCTGGAGCCAGGCTGGGAGAGCTGGGGGTTCTCACCTGAAGAGGAGAAGGCTCCAGGGAGAGCTCAGAGCCCCTTCCAGGCTCTAAAAGAGCTCCAAGAGAACTGGAGAGGGACTTTGGACAACAGATGTGACAGGACACAGGGAATGGCTTCCCACTGCCAGAGGGCAGGGATGGATGGGATATTGGGAAGGAATTCCTGGCTGTGAGGGTGGGGACGCCCTGTCACAGGGTGCCCAGAGAAGCTGTGGCTGCCCCTGGATCCCTGGAAGTGTCCATGGCCAGGCTGGATGGGGCTTGGAGCACCTTGGGATAGCAGAAGGTGTCCCTGCTGTTGGCAGGAGTTTGGAATGAGATGAACTTTAATGTCCCTTCCAACACAAACCCTTCTGGGATTCCATGGTATAGCATTGCAAAGGGATTCACCCCTCTGGTGTGTTTTGGATGTGGGGTTTCTTTTTTCAACATCTTTAAAGATAATTGGGCAAGCACATGCTGCAAAGAATGGCTCTGAAAGGCTAGAAGAATCCCAAAATGGTTAGAGCTGGAAGGGGTTTAAAGATCATCTAGTTCCAACTTTCCACTATCCCAGGCTGTTCCAAGCCCTGTCCAACCGGGCCTGGAACACTTCCAGGGATCCAGGGGCAGCCACAGCTCCTCTGGGCACCCTGGGCACCCTGTGCCTTCAAACCAGCAGGTTCTCAACTGCCCAGCTGCTCTGGGCACCCTGTGCCAGGGCCTCACCACCCTCCCAGGGAAAAATTCCTTCCCAATATCCCATCTAACCCTTCCCTCTGACAGTGGAAAGCCATTCTCTGTGTCCTGTCCTTCCATCCCTTGTCCCAAGTCCCTCTCCAGCTCTCTTGTACATATACATTCTTTTAAAAATAAAAGAGTAGCAAAGGAGTTCACTTCAAAAGGAAAACTTTCGTTCTGTCCTTGCAGAATCCTTGCAGCAGCCAGCCAGCTGTGTGGGCTGTCTCTGAAGATTAATTGTCTCATCGCCTGCTCTGGTTTCCTCTGCTCATAGAAATATGAAAATATCCGATCTGGAAAAGAGGATTTTACTCTGCTTGCTAAACAGCTTGGAATATTCTAAAATGTGAGGGTGTCTGGCCTAGATAAAGCAGTCTAATTAACACTGTTGTTGCTATCCTCACAGCTATTGCTATTTCCAGTGAACAAATCCCCCTCCAGTAGTTCTTACAGTTCTGAATATTGAGGAATAATTATTTTTATATTACTGCCTTCCTCAAATGAAAATAAAAGTCTTGTCCCCTGCATTGCTAGAGAGCTGCCCAGATGCCTCCTTGGCATAAAAATGCCAAGAGACATGAATATTCCAGCAAAATGCTGGAGCTCAGGCAGGGAGCTATGGAAAAAGCTGTCCCAAATATTACAAATGCGCAGCACTCGGCCTCTTACGTCAATGCAAAGAGTAATGTTTCGACTGCCCCAGCAAGTAGGAAATGATGCAGGTATTAAACATTATTATGAGAACAGAGACACATTAGTTTCTGCTTATGCAGTAGGACTGTGAATGGAGCTTTTTGTTGGGGAGGATTTTCATGGGGAAAGTTAATACACTTTGTGCAGACCATGAGATGGTACAAATCAGTGTAGTTCCATCTAAATCAGTGGATCAGTGTTGATTTACAGCAGCTGAGGATCAACCCCCTGGTTTTTTGGCCTGCTGAGGATTGTATAACATATACTGCCCAGAAACACTGATGACAAATTTGAAACTGTGTAGGGATACACTGAACCAAAAACCTGATTCAAACCCAAACTGGCTACTCTCCTTTTAAATCACTGAGAGCTGCTGTCTTAAACATTACTGTCAAAGGAGCATTTTTAAACATGGATCAAAATCTGGTGGCTGCACCCTCCGGTCGGTGCCACGCATGCTGCATTCCATCCAAACTCCAACCCGCCAGTGCCGATTCATAAATGATGTGTTGGTTTAATCTATTTTTCACAGGGGGTGTTTCAGAGCTGGAAAATTAGAAACAGGTAGAAGGGACTATTATTACTGTCTCATAGTGTGCTCTTGTACATGAGGATTGGATTAAGATAACATCTGGTCTATATTTCTTGAACTATTTCCCTTTTATCACAAGAAAATCGGCAACCCATCTCACAACTGCTCCTAATTTAGATCTAAATATCACTGATGAAACATTGTACAACATGCTGTTATCTATTAAAATGATTTCCCTGAAGGAACAGTGGATACTTTTATATTTTCCAGTGAAGCCAACCATATTCCCCCTTAGCACTAACTAGTTACCTTATAATCATGTACACAAATAGTAAAAGCAAAATCACTTTGGAAAAAGCAAATGAATGCCCACCAAACCTTCAGCTGGTGTAAGTTACAGCACATTCAGTAATTTCAGGTCCATTGACACCATTCCCTTTGTGATAATGGTTTTGGTTCATGGTCTGAAGAACTGCGAGGTGCTGAGCATCTTCTACACTCATTGTTTTTAAAAGGAACTGATTAAATTATACAAGCATAGAATCAGGGAATTGTTTGAGTTGGACAGGACCTTAAAAATCATCCAGTTCCAACCCCCCCCACCATGGGTAGGGATGCCACTCACTAGATCAGGTTGTCCCATCCAACCTGGCCTTGAACACTTCCAGGGATGGGGCATCCACAACCAAAGTTAAATCCAGGCTCAAATACATAATTCAGCAAAGTTTTTAAGGATGTGCTTTTACACACAATGAACAGTCTGAGGTTTTCCTCGGGAAGCAGAAAGGCAGAGCACAGCACCCTGTCATCCCTTCCATTTGGTTCAAACAGAGAAATTGTCCGTGGAATGCAGTAATCTTTTTTTCAGCACTTTGCAGAGTTCAAGTCCCCAGAAAGCTGCCTATTGAGTTCAGCAAATAAAAACTTCTGTTTTCTTCACGAGTCTATAATTCTTTTTCATGGACAGTAAATCAGAAAAGGGGAGGAAAAAAGCATTTTACAATCTCAAGCTATTTTGCATACCTTAAGTGCACATCAGTTTTTCCCATTTCCATCATATTGTTACCACTTAAAACAGGGGAATTAGATAAGCATACGTTCCCTGTATTAACTGCTTTAATTTAAAAGTAATTTCTACCATCTGGAATTGCTATTTACTGTTGTTTGGAGGAGGGAAAAAAAAATAATCTGAAGCTGTAGAAAAGATCATCACAATTTCTTTCAAAGAATAACCAATCTGAAGGAGGCAGATGCATACAAGGAATGCAATTGATTATCCACTGGTCAAGTTGAATATTTTGGAGGGAATTCTGAGAATAAAAAGTCTCTATGAGTTATCAGTGGTCAGACTGGAGCCATTCAGTTTTCACCTGCTTGTGTTTGTTGTCTGGCAACCAGTCAAGGGTGCTATTAGCAGAATTAAGCTCCAGAAGAAAAGATTACCCTGTAGGAGGTAAGATAAAGACTGGAAAGTGTGGCTTGTTATCAGTATCACAATAAGGACCAGGTCAGAAAGGATTCAGTGTGGGTTTCCTTTCAAACAGGTAATCTCTGCTGAAATAATAGAGTAATTGTTGCTTTGAAACCTTTCTGTGCTGCAGCACACTGCAGCTCATTTGATACAGATTCTGGATTTAATGGAGAACTCCAACAAACCTGAAACACACACAGGGAAAGCAAGAAAAGAGCAGGGCACCAGTGGAAAATGTCTTTATCCTGTAATTCCAGGTCAATATAGCAAAACATAAAATATTATTCAGGGCAGTTTTATACCTTGATTTATGTCTCCCTCCTTCTCAGGCTGTTTTCTATCTGTCTGTAAAGTTTTGGTCTATAAATGTGCAGTAACGTAATACAAAATATTGCAAGAGTAATAACATATGCAATTACAGTTCATCTCACAAATCCTGAACACAAGCAATGAATCAAAGCTTTCCAGAGCTATTCCTTGAATTACAACTTTTTCTAGGTTCTATTCAAAGGCCTGAAAGCAGTCACTGGGACAAGCTGCAAGAGCAAGATGCACATTACAGATGAGGGACAGCATTTTATGTTTTTCTGGCAAATTGCCTAAATGTTTGTCTTGAAAAGTAATTGTTGAGTGGGCTTCTCCTTTTTTTTCTTTATAAAGATAATGCACCTTTCTCTCAGCCGTCTCCTCTGGAAATTTGCATTAACTGTATGGAGAGGAGGCTGCAGTTTGGTTTCTTACTGTCTGCAGAAAGTGTTAACCTTTGAAGGTTGAACTTTGAAGTCTCAAAATGCAAGGATGAGCTGGTAAACAATGTCAAAGAAGAAGAAAATATGGGAAAGAATTCTCTCATTATCTATCTATCTATCTATCTATCTATCTATCTATCTTTCTATCTATCTATCTCTTACCTTACGGAAATTTTTGATTTCCAAGACTTGGAAAGGAAGCTCCCTTTTGGTGTAGATGACACCAGTCTTACACACAGTCCTTTCCAAGCTGTGGCACAAGGAGGGAAGCCTGGTAGAAGCTGGTCAAGGCTACAACATCTTTTGCTGGAGCCATTTTGGGTCCTGGACGAGAAGCAGAAAGCAGCAGATTACACAGGGTTGTTCCATACAGAGGCAGTTCCCTGATCCTCACCTCAGTTTCCTGATGCTTCAGTTACCACAGGGTTGCCTGGATTTAGATATGAGATACTTTACCTTTAAGGGTTTGAAGAGCTGCTCTAGGAACTCTGAGCTTGTACAGTTTTTATTTAAGAATTGTTGCAAAAGCAAGGAACGTGCAGAAATTAATTTATGTACCAATGTTTCTATAAAACTTGGGGATTGTGGGTAACTACAGAAGGATAAACATGGCATCAATTCCAGGTAAGATTTTTATAAGGTTGTGAGGAGATGCACTCAGTTCTAAAGCCAAAGGTTCATAACCTAGATAATATCAATCCTCTTGACGAAATGGAATACAAGTCTTAAATTCTTAAAATTATTTCATGATTTCATAACCAGAGAAGCTGTGGCTGCCCCATCCCTAGAAGTGTTCCAGCTGGGTTGGACAGGTCTTGGAGCAACCTAGTCTAGTGGAAAGTGTCCCTGCCCATGGCAGGGGGTTGGTATGAGATGAGCTTTAGGGTTTCTTTCAGTCCAAATCATTCTGGAATTCTATGTTTGTAATTTTTTTTTTTTTTTTGGTTAAAAGTAGTGGAGCTGACAGAACAAATCAAAAAAATCTGCAAGGCACACTTCACACAATGTCAGTTTTCAAATAGTGCTTTATAAAACTTGATTCAACACCCAATTAATGTCATGAACATAGTCAAGAAAAAACACTCCATACAGAAAATCAAATCCAAAGGTGCAAAGAATAGAGTCTGGGAACTCCCAGGGGTGCACAGGTAATAGCACAGGCATCTCACTGTGGACAGTGCCATTCAATCCCACTCCACTGTTCAGAGGAAGATGCAGCACTGCTGCTGCTAAAGATTGCAGATGACACAAAGCTGAGTGAAAGAAAGAATAACAGTAAGGATTTGTCAATCCATGAATTTGATGTGGATTATTTGGTGGTTGAAGCTCTCTTGTCTATTTACATATCTTTTAATACAGTCAGATGCAAGGCCATGGCTCGGCAAGGGCAGTGCAGGACTGGTTGGCCCTGGGAGCTCTTGGTTCCTGTGTAGGATATTTCAGCTACAGCTTTGCCTTCTGGGCACTTGCATTCAAATCACTCTGAACCTTTCCCAGTGGAAATGTTTGCACTGGCCTAGCCCTGTCTGTTCTGCCTACAGAAAGCACTGATGATTGTCCAGGGAGGGAAAGGAACCAGCCTTGAAGGAAACTCTGTGTCCCAGTCCTTTAAAGTTGATTACCAAAACAATTCCTTGCTGTATCTTGTATTTTGCTAACCTGCTCCTATTACCCTTCTGCTTCTGTGATACCTTGAAGGCAAAGAAATCACCACAAAGGCATAAAAGGGAAAAAAAAAAGATGGAAAGCTCCTCATTTGTAATAAAACTTAGACTCAGATTCCAAAATGAGCTGCACAGAAGCAGCCTCCAGGCTCTCCTGACTCCACTGGAGTCACTGGGGAGCACATGGCCTTGCCTACAGAAGGATCATGGCAGATTTGAGCATATGAGCTGAGGGGGCTGATCCTGCTAACACTTCATACCAGGCAGAGAGCCAGGTGCACAGAGATAATCAAACCAAATCCTAATTAAGTGTCTGAGTTCCCAGGGAAATTCATGCATAGTGAGATGCCTAAATATGATTGTGGATGTCAATCCAGCTGCTAATCGCTGTAAATAGACTGCTGAGTTCCAGAGCAGATGATGGCAATTGTCATTTCATTCTAATTCATCTGGTTTTTTTGAATGTCAGAAGAGCAACCTCTGAGGATGACTGCACTATTACTAGCTGCATTTTTCTAAAGGAAAACAATAACTTTTATACCTAAAGATGAACCTGACCTTGGGCAACACAGGGAGAAAATTAGCACATCACTAGAAAAATTTAGAGAATATATACCATAAAGCTTTGTAAGAGAGCTGTAAGATCTTAAAGAGATTTATGTAGTTTGAAACATAATGACTTCTATGTTTTTTCCCACATTACCATTGAAGTTAGCTGATAAAAATATTTGGTGAATAAACCAAAATAAAAACATTCTGATCTCACCCAAAAGGCATGCTCAGCTTGTCACAGGAAATAAGAATCCTGCACCTATTAGATCATATCTTTGCTACCCACTCAGAGCAAATGATTGATATAACAGACATGTTGAATCAAGATGTTAGATCATTCTTTTCCTTCTCTACACACTCACTTGCAGCCAATAGATTTTTTCCCCCCGAATATCTGTGATTCCTTAGATTCTTTGAGGCTATTCCCTTAATAATTGTAGGAGCTGGCTGAGCAAAAACCAGCAGCACAGTGCTGGGTCAGAGGGATCCTGTCTGTGCTGCTGCAATCAAACCAGCCCTGCCTGAGAAGTATAAACAGTGGAGGGGGCAGAAGAACCCAAGGTGGGGCCAGGAGGGAAAACAGGCATGCCCCTGGTATTTCTCTAACAGATTAGAGCCTGATCCAGGTCTCACTGAAGGCAGTGACACAATTCCTATCAGGTTCAACTGAAGTGATCTTGAAGAGAATCTTTTCTTGCAACTATCTGAGTAATAGGCTGTGTTCTACAGTTGTCCAGGACAAAGAAAGCAATCCTTCCCCACCTGCACAGTTCTTCAGGGAAGCAGAACCTCTTCAAAAGAGCAGCACTTTAACAAGGTGGGATCCTATTAGCAGGATCTATTGGTTCCTCCTGTTCCCTGTCATCTTCCTCTTCTTTGCATATCAGAATTACAACTGGGATTTTCAGTTGTGGGGCACACCTTTAAAGAAAGCAGCTGTTCTATTCTCTATTTGTATGAGCTTTTGCTCTTCACACCTGGAGATCAATTAGAATAATGCAGAGTAATGACTACAAAGTTACTTATCTCTGCATTTTGGGTTATAACTCAGAGCATGTGGGTGTTTTGAGCCCATCTTGGTAACACAGCTGCTAATTGGACATTTTACACTAAGAAACATGTCAAAAGTCAGAGGGAAAACTTCATTATTTTATTAAATTACTTAGGACACAGTAATGGAGTTTGACATCTTCCAAAATACAGAATTGTTTCCCGTTGCTTGTGTTCCTTTGTATCTTAAGGGAAGAAATGAGATTTTATTGAGCAGAAGTATAATAGGAATGACACATCTGAGGAAAGAAGTGCCCACATCATTAGCACCAGGAAATGTGGTACCTTAAGAATGTAGGAAGAAATTTCTTAATAGTGTAAAAGAGAGGGTTTATTAGTTTGGATTATCCCAAGGGGTGTTTGTTTCTCACAAGACTGCAGCAAATTCTTTTCCTCTTTCAACTCCCACAGCAGCATACCTTTGGGAAACACCTACTTCTCCTCCAGTAACTTTCTCCTGCCTCTAATACATTCTTACCCCCAGTCCAAGGAGCTTGCTCTTCCTCTAAAGTACAGAACACTGTAGGGATTTTGTCAGAATAAATTCTATATTTGTTAGGACATAGTATGGGTGAAAATGAAGGAAATATTAGGAGAGCAGAAACAAAGTCAATGCTGTTTTCTATGACTATATACTGGCTGCATATTCAGGATGTATTATCAATAACATTTATTCTTGACAGATTCCTGACATCAGTCCATGTACTGCCCTCCTATTGCACCTTAACTCAAAAGATGTTACACAAATGGCACTCACCTGTATTTATGCATGAATTTATCATTCAGGCTGGATTTGTGTGGATGAAGAGATGGATGGATACATGAATTGTGGGCAAAGCTGTGAGAATTCACTGTAACTTTGAAAAACTGGATGGTAAAGATTTTTTTTTAAGATAGAAAAACATTTGATTCACAGATAATACACAGAGTCAAGCTCTAACTAAAAATACTTTGCTCTGAGGATGCTACTTGTTTTCTTCCTCTGTCAGTGGGAAATCCCCAGATCTACAGACTCTGGGCAGGTCTTATAACCAAAGTATTCTGAGAAAACAAATCCTAAAAACAATAGAAGCAATACAGCTGCTTTGCAGTTCCCCAGGGCTTACTGGTGCGCACTGCCAGCTCTCAGCTCTTTTG
>VYZP01063837.1:1731-12279 GCA_013400635.1 Hypocryptadius cinnamomeus
AGGCAAAAAAAAAAAAAAAAAAAAAAAAGAAGCAGCAAAACCCCAAAAATAAAAGGGACGGAGGGCGGGGGGGAGTTTGGGGTTTTTTGTCCCCTCGGCGAGCGAAAAGATAAAATTACTGCGGCTAAAAATAAAGCGGTGGTTAAAGGTTCCCCCTCCCTCTGCCATCTCCCACCCCTTCCAGCCCTCTCCCTGCTCCCTCCCTCCTTCCCTCCCTCCTTCCCTCCCTCCTTCCCTCCCTCTCCCGCTGCCTCTCCGTGTTTGCGTTTGACAAAGAAATGATTTGAACTTCCCGGAGCCGCAGAAAATCGGGATCCCGAGGCGCACCCGGGCCCATATGGATGTGATTTCCCAGCCCTCTCCCAGATGATCCAGCGGCACCGGGAGCCGCGGCGCTGAGCGGCTCCGCTGCCTCTCCCCATGGGCTCCGCGGCGGAATTTTGGGAGCTGCCCGCCACTCCAGCCATGAGAAAACGAGGAAAAGCCCCGGGATCTCTCGTCATGTGCCTCTCTGGCTGAAAACTGGGGAGCCGAAGGAAGAAAATCCCGCGGATCCGGGGGCACGCCGGGGAGGACGAGGAGAAATCCGCGCCGCTGGAATTCCGAGCTCGCCTCGTCCCGCTTCCCTGCGCGAGGCTGGATGCTGGAAGCAGCCCCTTGGATATGGGATCATATCTGGTGTATCCCAGCCTGGGTTTGATCCTCTGCTGCTCCGTGCTCAGCTCCGTCTACGCGCTGGTGAGTCCCGCTTTTTTAATTTTTTTCTATTTTTTTCCCCCGTGGTTTTTCCCGGAGGATCCGCGCGGATCCTGCCGCCAGGAGGGATAATTGAGGGGATGAAGGATTGAAAAGCAGTTTGGGGTTGTTGGGATCCGCTGGCGGGGCTGCAGGCGCTGCAGTGAAAATGTCTGTGCTTCCCGGGAGTTGGGATCGCTTGGAAAGCTCTGGGCAGGACGTGCGAGGTTTGACAGGGATCTGGGACAGCGTTTGGGGCAGAATTTCGGGATATGCCTATGGAGAAAGGACAGCTTTGCTTCCTTTTTCATATTTTTATTTCTTTTTTTCCCCTCTTTTTAATTTTTTATTCTGCTTTTATTTTTTAAATTTCTCTTTCATTTTTTCTCTTTTTCTTCTCTTCCCCCCCCCATTCCTTTTCCTTTCGTTTTTTCCTTTTCATTTCTTCCTTTCCCTTTCCCTTCACTTTTTCTCTTCCCTTATGCTTCCTTTTTCCCTTCCCTTTCCCTTCCTCTTTCCCTTCCCTTTTCCCCTCTCCTCCACCTTTCCCTTTGCTTCCCTTCCTCTTTTCCTTCTTCCTTTCCCTTTCCCTTCCCCTTCTCCTTCTTCCTCCTCCCTTTCCCTTCCCTTCCTCTCCACCCCCTCCAAGCCAATTTCATTCCCAATTCTCCTTTCCCTGCAAATCCCAATGAAACCGAGCCTCTCCTTTGGAATTAAATTCAGAGAAAACAGGGAACTTGTAGGAACCCTTTGCTCCTTGGCACTTTCCACCCCTTCCTGCACACACCGGGCTTCCCAAGACTGGAAAAGCGGGATAAATCCATCCAAACTGGGAAATGGTGTGAGACCTGCAGCTCCAAAACCTCCAGGAAGCAGGGAAGGGGCATTTCCTCGGGAATCAGTCCCTGGATGTGGAGCCAGTGCTGGAATTCCCTGTGACAGGAGCTCTCCTGGCTTTCCCCATCCCTGGGATCCTCCCTCCTGCTCCCATTTCCCAGAGTTTTCCAGGAGGGAGCCAGGACACCCTTGGAAAGTGGGATCTGCTCTCCAGGAGGGATGGAAAGGGGATTTGGGATTGGGATCATTCTGGCTCCAGTCAGGTCCTTCCTGACCCTCCAGGATCCACCAGCCTGGGCCTTCTCCCTGGATTTGGTACTTTGGAATCTTGGCAGAGCTGGGGGGGTTTTCCAGCTTTTTCAGCGGGAAATTTCTCCTTACTAAATGAGAAGGAAGAGCCCCTTGGAAAACCATCCTTGTCTGAGCCCATCCCTGTCCAACGTGTAGAGAAACCTCCCAAAATCCAAAGAAAATTGGGGAAATCGGGAGAACCACTTGGAGATTTGCTGGGATTTCAGGGATGGATGAGGCTTTTCCCAAATTCCAGAGCTGGATCAGCATCTCCTGACTTTGGGGCCGTGTCCAGGTCCTGCAGCACCTGCTGCCCCCTGCTCCAGAATTCCTGCAATTCCTGCTGCTTTGGGACTGGGAAAATCAAGATTGGGAACCAGCCAGGCTGGAGCTGCGGAAATTTCAGGATGCAAAAAAAAACGGGCAAGGCTGCATCTCTCATTCCCATTATTCCCATTATTCCCATTATTCCCATTACTCCCATTATTCCCATTTTTCCCATTACTCCCATTCCCATTATTCCCATTCCCATTCCTGTTCCCATTCCCATCATTCCCATTCCCATTCCCATTCCTGTTCCCATTCCCATCATTCCCATTCCCATTATTCCCATTCCCATTCCCAGCTCGCTTTTCTCTCCCAGTGTCAGCTGCCTGGAATTCACAGTGGGATTTCTTTGGGATCACCCATCCCAAGAGATCCTTTCCATCCCAAGGGATGAGCTGGGAGGTGCCCCCATGTCCCCAGTGCTGGCTCAGGGCGAGCTGGACCTGAGCAAAAATTGGGAACAGCTCTTCCCGAATCCCAGAGGGCTGAGAAATCCATGGGATTTGCTGGGGAAGCACAGGAGTTTCCCTAAAACCCCTCCCGGACCTGGATTTGCCGATCCCATGGATCCTTCCCAACTCGGAGTTTTACTGCTTTCAGGTCCTGCTGCTCCAAACCCTGCTTGGTTTAGTTAGGCCAGGCTTAAATTCCTGTTTCAGACCCTTCCCTTGATTTTCCAAGCGCTCTTGACAGCAGAAGGAATTCCCGGATGGTTCCTAAATCCATCCTGACAATCCAGGAGCTGCAGAGATCCCAAGTGTCCCCCCCTTAGGCAGGATAATGTCACCCCTTGTCACCCCTGTCCAAGAATCGCCTCGAGCCCGGCTTTTACTGGAGTTGTTGCTTCTTTTTCCAGCTAATTGGATTTTTAAAGGGACTTTGGAAAGAGGGAATGGGATCCAGGGTGGTCAGTGGGGAGAGATTTTATGGATTTATTCTAAAATTTGTTATCATTATTATTTATTATGAAATGTGTTATTAATATTTATTATAAATGTTGTTGTTACTATTTACTGTAAAATGCATTGTTGTTATTCATAGAAGGGTCATAAATATATTTGATATTCGGCTCTGAGGGAGTTGCTGCCATAAATTTTCCCTTTCCTAGGAGCAACAAGGAAAAATCCGTGGATGGATGGGGATGCAGGGATTTAATTCAGGCTCTGGGCTGAGTTTAAAGCACTCCCACATTTTTCCCCCGGGCACAGCAGAGCCAGGCTCAGCTGTGGGCTTGGATCAGGAGATTTCCGCAGCCAGAGGCGGCTCCAGGGCACAATTCCCGGCTGAGCCTTGGGAATGCGGGCCCAGATTGCCGGGATCTCTGCAGCTCCGTGGTGCTGGGGTGGGGCAGAGCCCGGAGTGTCCCAAAGCCGGCGCTGACATTCCCGGAATTCCCCTTGGAGCCGCCAAGGATCGTGCCCAAGGCGCTTTTTGAGGGAATCTCGCTGGAACAGGGCTGGGAAATAATTTCTGGGATATGCCAGGATTGGGAGCTGGATCTGATCCCTCGGATATCCCAGGATTGGGAGATGGATCCCTGGGATATCGCAGAATTGGGAGCTGGATCTGATCCCTGGGTTATCTCAGGGTTGGGATCTGATCCCTGGGATATCCCAGGATTGGGAGATGGATCCCTGGGATATCCCAGGACTGGGAGCTGGATCTGATCCCTGGGTTATCCCAGGGTTGGGAGCTGGATCCGGATCCCTGGGATATCCCGGGATTGGGAGCTGGATCCAGATCCCTGGGATATCCCAGGGTTGGGAGCTGGATCCGGATCCCTGGGATATCCCGGGATTGGGAGCTGGATCCCTCCTCTGCAGCAGCCTTGGCTGTCGCTGCATTCCAAGCAGGGAGGGAAATCCAGCACTGGGAAAAATCTCTGGGAAGGAGAGAAAAGCCTGGAAATCAGGGCCCTCTTCCCTGAGGCTCAAATCCCTGTGGGATCAGCATCCCAATCCTGGGGCTTTAGGGCCAGACTTGGGCAAAGCTCGGCTTTGTTCCAGCTCTCCCGACAATCCTGAGAAATCTTCCCAACATTTCCCTGGAAGAGGCCAATAACACCTGCCTGGGCAATGGGTGGAATTCCACCTGGATGGAGTGCCTGAAATCCGGCAGGGTGAGGGTGGGAGTCTGGGACAATTCTGCTCTTTAGTCCCAGGATTAAAGGATTAAGACCAGCCTAAGGAGGAGAGCTCTGCAAGGACGGGTTTGAGGAGAATTTGTGGCAAAAGGAGCTGGGAAAGCTGGGCCTGACACCAGCAGAGCTCGGGAGAAGGGAAAATGTGGGAATGATTTTTATTTGGGAGGTGCTGGCAGAGGGAAAATCTCCCCATGTCCTAAAAGGTTGGATTTTAGGATCTGAAAGATCTTTCCAACCTAATCCTGGGATTCAGGGAGCCAAAATCTCCAAGGTTTTGCTCTTCCAACCCTTTTTATTTTCCCTTTGTTTCTTCCTTTTGCTCAGCCTGGGAGATCCCAGCCCTGCTGTCACTGGAGCAGATATTCTGATTAATCGATCCATTAATTAATTATTAATAATTATAATCCAGCAGCCTCCTGCAGGGCTGGGACCAGAATATCCCAGTTTTGGGAAGCAGCTGCCAGGCTGCAGTGGGCTGAGCTCAGGGAAGTAGATCCATGTGGGAAAAGGGTGGGAAAAGGGACCATTCCCACTTTTCCTGGGCTGCCCCAGCCTGCTCAGGGTTTTTGGGTGATGCTGAACTTCCCTCTGCTTTTGGGACGCTCCCAAAAATTCCAATCCCAGTCTTTGGGGGATTGGGAATCTTTTCTGACACACCTGGAAGAATTCCCCATTCCACATCCACCCCTGATCCCTGGAAGTGTCCTGGGAAAGGTTGGATGGGGCTCGGAGCAGCCTGGGAGGGGGAAGGTGTCGGGGTTGGAATGGGATCATCCTTGGGGTCCTTTCCAAGGCAAAGCTCTCTGGAATTCTGTGCTGTTGAGGAAGGTTTGGATTAAGGATGTGCTGGGTTTTCCTCTGGACTTGTTCCTTGTTGCTTGGATCAACCCCACAGATCTCCAGAAATCAAGAAAAGGGAATGGTTTGGAGTTGGGTGGAAGGAAGGAATGATAATGCTCATGTTTGGAATTACACCCATAATAAAACTTTTTTTTTTTTAATTAAATTTTTTTTTAAAAATTTAAAACTTTCAAAATTTAAAACTTTCAAAATTTAAAAATAATAGAAATAGCAATAAAAATTAAAATAAAAATAACAATAAAAAGAAGGAAAAAAGCTAAGAAAAATAATAAAACTAAGAAAATTAAAATTAAAAATAAACATAATAAGAATAATAAAATAATAGCAATAAAAAATTAAAATAATAAATAGTCCTGTATAAAAATCCCACAAATCCCAACTTTATCAAACCAAGACAGGCCCCAAACAATGGGAAATGTTGTTTCCCAAGCACATTCCTGGGAAGGAGCCCATCCCTGCTCCCAGATTTCCGAGAGATTCTCCCGCTGTTATTCGGGATCAGCCAAAATCCCTGGATCTGAACCTCTGGTACCCCTGGATCTGAACCTCTCCAGCAGCAAAGGCAAAACCAGCAAACCCCGGGGAAGGCAAAGCCCAGCCTGGCAGCTCGGCTCTCACCAGCCAAGAAAATTCCAGCAAATCCGTGCTGGATTTGTGGGAGCTGCTGGCCCTGGGAAGAGGAGAAGCGGGAGCAGAGCTGAGCCCACGGCGGGGTCGGGGCCGCGGGAGATGAAAGCCGAGGATGGCCCCGGGTCCCGGCAGTTGTTGTTTGGTTTGTGTTGTCCCAAAATAGCCCGGAGCGGTTTTTTGGGATCAGCGGGATTATCCTGGCTGGAGCGTGGCTGTGCCCGCAGGGATCCCCCGGGCAGGGACAGCTGGAGCCAGCGGGGCCACCCCCTGTCCCTTTGGAAGGTGATGCTGGGAGGGACATCCCAGAGCTCTTCCCGGGATAAGGGATTGTCCCGCTGGAGGATTCCCATCCTTCGGAGAATTCCCTCCATCCAACCCAGCTGGAATCAGGCCCTGTTTGCAGAGGGATTTGGGACACAAAGGTCACTTTGGTCACCCTGAAATCCCGGCTTTTATGGCTGTGGGGTGAGGGGGAAAACTGTCCTGGCACCGACATCCCATCCGATTGCATTCCATCCCATCCCATCCCATCCCATCCCATCCCGCTGAATCCCATCCCATCCCATCCCATCCCATCCCATCCCATCCCACTCCATGGATCCCATCCCACCTCCCTGACCCTCTCCAAGTGCAAACCATCCCCCAAATCCCAAGGTTTGGAGCCTTTCCACCGTAACGATCCCAAGGGTTCAAACTTCTCCCATAAAAACTCATCCAAAGGAATCTTGGCCTCAGGAAAATGATCCCAGGTTCCATGTCTGGGGCAGGGAAGGGGTCAGGAACTGCTGACTCAGCAGCTCGGGCTCCTTATCTGGTTTTCCACACGGCTGCCCCGGTGCTGATCCGGGCTCCCGATGTTATCTCGGCTCCAGCCGCCCTCCCCCTGTCTCCGAGAATTCCCAGGGGTTTCTCCGGCCCCAGTTGGATCTGGAAGGGCAGGACTGGATGTTTGAGTGTCCTTAGGAAACCTTCTCTTCCTTTCCCTGAATTTTGGCTGGGGACTGAAACGGGATTTGGGGTTTTTGGGGGTTTGGGTTTTTTTTTTATTTAATTTTTTTCTGTGTTTTAACGAAAGACCCAAAATTCAGCTCCTGCTTTCCATGGATTTGGGGATGAGCAATTTGTGGGGATTTCCCACCTAGAAGAGGACAAATGATCAATGAACTGCCATTTGTGGGATTTTGGGAATCTCTGCCTCTTTTAGGTGATTTTCCTGCTCATTCCAGAGGGGATGGATAAAGTGGCCTTTAAATGTCTCTTCCAGATTATTCCACAATTCCATGATTTAATCACTTTATTGCCCAGATTTATCCTCCTGGCTGTGAGGATTGCAGCATCCCAGGAGATCCCTGGGCCCATCCCCTGCAGGAAACCTGGGAATGGGGTTGGGAGCAGACCTGGAGCAGGATATTCCTTAGCTCTGCCTGGAAAGGCTGAGATTGCTGGATCTGGGAACTCCCTTTGAGCCTGGATTTGTCCCATTCCCTTCACCATTCCTGTGCTCCATCTCCTATCAGGATCAGACCCTGCTCCAGCATTTCTGTCCCTGTCTTTGGCCCTTTTGTCACAATTCTGGGGACAAAAAAATCAACATTTTTGCCCTGGAAGGGCCACGGAGCTGAATCCAGCCTGATCCATGTGAGACACGGAATTTCCCCAAAGGAAAAGCTGCTCCTGGCTCATCCTCAGCTTCACTCACACCCAGCCCCATTACTTCTTTTTCAATAATCCCAAAACCTGGGAATGGTCTGGAACACAGTTTAGGGATACAGTGGGACCTGAGGCTCCAGGGAATGTGCAGCTGCAGGAAATCATGGAGTCATTAATTAATTAATTAATTGATCTTCTGAATTAAAGCACCTTAAAAGAGCTGAGGACTAATTTGCTTTCACAGAATCCCAGAATTCCAGGAGGGAGTGGCTTGGAAGGGACCTTAAAATTCATCCCACTATTCACGTGTCTTTTATTTTCCAAAGACACAAATCAAATTCCAGAATTCCCTGAAAACTCTGCACTGATTTCCACGTTCTTTAATTGTCCTGAAGCCCTGGCTTGTCTCAACGTCACCTTGACTTCCTTCTCTGATCCCAAACCATATTTCCTCTTGGACATGGAGGAATCCATGGAGTGGCTTTGGGACTTTGAGCAAGGACACGAGCTCCTTGTCCCAGGTTTATTCTGAGACTTGGATCAATATCCATTACAAGCTGCTTTTATTTTGTGGGTTGCAATTCGACTCCGCTCAATAAAAATGCAGGAAAATGATCCCTAAAATAAAAGTGGGATGGAGCTGATAGAGGTGGGACTTCCAGGGTGTTTCTATATGGATCTATAATGGCTTTGAACTGGGAAAGGTGAGGGATAGGTGGGATATTGGGAAGGAATTCCTGGCTGGGAAGGTGGGGAGGGGCTGGGATGGAATTCCCAGAGCAGCTGTGGCTGCCCCTGGATCCCTGGCAGTGCCCAAGGCCAGGCTGGACAGGGCTTGGAGCAGCCTGGGACAGTGGGAGGTGTCCCTGCCATGACAGGGGGGGAATGGGATGATCCCATAAAATTATTCCAATTTTAGGGTCCCCTCCAGCCCAAACCATTCCAGGGTAACACAGACATGGCTGATTTTCCCACGTGCTGATTTCCCAGGACTGTTTATCCAGGACAGCCCCTGGATTGGGATAGGGGCAGGACTGGGTTTTCCTCGGGGTGTTTTTTCCTTGGCTGTACAAACCCATGGAATGTGGTACAAAACTGGGATGTGTTTGTGTATCCAATAGAGTGCAAGGGTGTCCCTGCAGGGCTTGGGATGGAAAGGAGAGATCTGGGTTGGATGGGAAGGAAAGGAATTCTGCAAATGGAGAGATCGCAGCTGGATGGGAAGGGAGAGAATTTTCCAAATGGAAAGAGGGGGGTGGGAAGGGAGAGGATTCTCCCAGTGGAGAGATCCCAGTTGTATGGGAAGGGAGAGGAATCTCCCAATGGAGAGATCCCAGTTGGACGGGAAGGGAGAGGATTCTCCCAATGGAGAGATCCCAGTTGGATGGGAAGGGAGAGGATTCTCCCAATGGAGAGAGGGTGGTGGGGAGAGGATTCTCCAAATGGAGAGGTCCAAGTTGGAGTTTTCCAGACAGAGAGAGGGTGATGGGAAGGGAAAAGATTCTCCAGATGGAGAGATCCAAGCTGGATGGGAATTGAGAGATTCTCTCCATATGGAGAGATCCCAGTTGGGTGGGAAGGGAGAGGATTCTCCTGATGGAGAGATCCCAGTTGGATGGGAAAGAAGAGGATTCTCCCAAAGGCGAGATCCCAGTTGGATGGGAAGGGAGAGGATTCTCCAGATGGAGAGATCCAAGCTGGATGGGAAGGGAGAGGATTCTCCTGATGGAGAGGTCCCAGCTTTCCAGCTGCATCTCCAAGCCCTGGTGATCTCCAGCAGTTCCTTTGGTGCCTCCCTGCCCTGGGTAGTGAAACTTCCCTGAAATGATTCCAAGCAGAGCCATGTGGGGGCTCAGCAAGGCTGGAATGTCCTTCCTGTTCCTGACCCTGGGAAGCAGGATGGACACCCTGGAATCGTGGATTTTCCAAACCACAGGACAGGGCTGGATCCTGTTGTGGATTTGGAGCTGTTTTTAAGGGCTGCCAAATCATCTTGGAAATTTGGGCAAACTGAGTTTCAGTATTTAAAGCAAATTGGTCAGGAAATTATTTTTTTCTTCTTTGCTCCCCGAATTTTTTCCTGATTTTGCCTCAGTGTCATCAGCAAAGTCCCTGTGATCAATAAATTGAATTTTAATCACCTTTCCATGGGTTTTGGAGGTTTGGATGCAGGAAATCAGCGCCCTGTGCTGTGTATTCCCAATTTTCTGTGCCACCAGCCAGAGCAGCCTCAGGCTGCTGGAAAAGGGGAGGGGCCGGAGCTCAGGTGCTGGAAAAGCAGCAGAGTTCCCGTGTTTGGGATCCAGGGGAGGAGCTGGGGCTGTGCCAGGGAATGGGATCGCAGGGAGAATCTCCATGTGGGATAATGCAGGCTCCCGACAGCTCCCCTGACTCAGCACCCCCAGGGTGATAAGGGCTCTGATAAGGGTCTGATAAGGACAACAAAGCCCCAGGGTGACCTGTCTGTCACCCCCTGGATGGCTGAGGAGAGGCCACAGCAGGGACATTCCCATGTCCTTCTGCTTCCCAGTTTTCCTATTCCTGCTCCCATGGAAGTGAATTCCCCCATTGTCCCATCCCTCCTGTCACTCCAGCAGATCTTGGGAATTCCCACCTAGAAGAGGACAAGTGATCAATGAACTGCCATTTGTGGGATTTTGGGAATCTCTGCCTCTTTTAGGTGATTTTCCTGCTCATTCCAGAGGGGATGGATAAGGTAGCCTTTAAATGTTCCTTCCAACCCAGATTATTCCACAGTTCCATGATTTATTGCCCGGATTTATCCACCTGGCTGTGAGGACTCCCAGGATTGCAGCATCCCAGGAGATCCCTGGGCCCATCCCTGGCAGGAAACCTGGGAATGGGGTTGGGAGCAGACCTGAAGCAGGATATTCCTTAGCTCTGCCTGGAAAGGCTGGGATTGCTGGATCTGGGAACTCCCTTTGAGCCTGGATCTTTCTTTTCCTTTTTCTTTCCCCCTGGGGGAACACCCACGCTGAGGATCCTTAGGATTCACCACCACCCCCAGATCCCAGGAATGTTGATATTCCCACAGGAACATGCATGGATATCCC
>VYZP01063840.1:9259-52045 GCA_013400635.1 Hypocryptadius cinnamomeus
TCTTCTAGGATTTTGCATGTACCCAGCACCTCAGTCACAGCAGCTAGGAATGAGGTACAGACTTTTGAAAACTTACATGAGCTGAAACTCTGTGCAATACCAAACACCTCACTTTTGCTTCTCCATTCCACAGAAGCCAATATATTAAAAAATAAAAACAAGTGACTGGAAGACATAATGAAGAATTATGAAATATAGTTGAGTTGCATGCCAGACACAAAATCTCTACAAGTTTCCCCACGCAAAAAAGTTTATTTAAAGCTGTAGTGAAGAAATTCCCTTTGTGTGTGGCTCCCACCCCATGTGGTGAGCCTGAGCTCTTTGCAGCTGGGTCTCTGGGAGCACAGGCCTCTCACCAAACACCCTCAGTCCTTCCCATCTTGCTCTTTCAGACACTGCTGAGCCAGGATGAAATGCTGAATGACAGCAGGTTTTTAACACCGACCTTTGAAGACTGGAGATGATGCTTCAGCATGACCAAGATCACTGCTGGTACCTCAGGCCTGCAGGAGTGGCCAGGAGCAGCTGGATGCCGTGGAGCAGGAAAGCTTTACCTCTTTTCTGCCACTGCCACCTCCCACGTAGCATTTCCTACTGTCAGTGTAGCCACACCTTACAGGTAACTCTCCTCTGTGCTGTTTTCCCACATCATGTAATAGGAAACAGGAGTTGGGAGAGGAGTGGGACTCGGATCCAGAGTCTGGAAAGCCAAGACTGGCAATGCTTTGTCCTTTTATTCAGTTGACTTTGACTATGTTGATGTACTGTTACATGAAAGAACTTTTGTAATTTTTTATTTTTATAATTAACTTGTAGTGAAGGAATCATTAATACATAATTGTACCACAGGGGCTAATCAGAGCTACCTGGAATTCAGGTGGATGCTGGTGAGAGCAGCAGTAATGGCTCACTCACCACTCCTGTGGTCCTGCCAGACTGGTCCCCAGGAAGGATTTCAATCTCTCCTCCCTTTCACTGGCTCCTGTCCTGCCCTCTTTGTATCCAAGTCAGTGCACTGTAGGATGGGAAGAATGGAACATAGTACTGTCCATCCAGCCCTTGCTTTTATTAGGATGACAAGCTGCCATGTTCACAAATCTTTACCTAAGGCAAAAACAACTGCAGCAGGAAATTGTAACTCTGAGACTACCAGGAAAGTACCAGAATAAAAACAAAGATTTATTTCTTTAAAACACCTGACAAAATAAATCTGTTACTGCTGTACTGAGCTAGACAGGATTAGCATCAGAGGGAAATATGGCCTCTCACTTTTTGAGGGGCTGAGGGTGAAGTTGTCACCTTTACAGCACCAATTAATTACTTGTGGCATTTGTTTACATGTACATCTCCTGTATTAATGAGCTATTGACAAGCTCTCTTAGTAAACAGATAAATGTCAGGAAAAAAAAAATCTCCTGAACTGTAAAGAAAAGTACTTTGTACAGGGCTGGTTTGCATTACTCTCCTTGCTGGCTGCAGGCGTTGCTTTAGATTCTAATACCTGAGGGCAGGTCACTGCCAGCCACAACCCTCCCAAAGAAAGAGGGAAGCTCTAAGGCTGGCCACAAGATGCAGCAAGGGCTCTTTGAGAACTACCTGGGGTGCTTTTTACAGATGATCTGCCCTGCTCCTCACTTCACCAGTCTCTCATTACAGACCTTGCACTGTATAAGGTGCAAGAAGATAAACACGATTTGATTGTCCACACTGGTAAAATCAAGGCAAGTTCTTTTCAATCACTGCAAACTGAAAAAAAAGGAAAATTGAGAAGAATGAGAAGTAAGTCTATGCATCAGCAAACTACCAATGTTTAATAAAAGGTATTAAATGTACCAGTGTAGCAATGCAGTCAGTGCTAGTGATCAGCTCAGGTACCATGGGCATTTGAAATACTTTGTCAGGTCAATTAGCCAACAGACTTATTACAGCACTGCAAATGGGATTGGCTGCTCCAGCTGCCCTGGGATACTCCAAACACAATATTTCCTGTTTTCTTTCAATGCTGTATTTACAACTCAGTGTGTTGTTGTGCTGACTTGGCTGTGAATAGTCAATACACAAAACAACTGATTCTTCTTTTAAATATATGTAGTAAGAAATCCTAATTAGCTTACCACTGGTATAAATGCTTATTTTTTGACTGTTATGAATAAATCCTGAATGTTCCTCTCTCTTTTGTTGACTGTGGAATGATTTAACACAAATCCATGTGGATGTCATCTCATCTTAATTTTTTTTTCCCCTCAGAATTGATATTTTATCCTAATTTCAGAGGTAAGACTAAGTAACTCCCACACAATTCAAGACGATTTCTCAACTTCTTAGTATTAAAACACACAATGTAATTATGAAGTTATAAACCACAGGAATTACATCAAGGTGTTAAAAAACAAACACACAAAATTGCTGCACAGTTGCACATCATGTGTTCCTGTAGAAAAATATGCAGTACTTCCAAAAAAGGTATCAGGTGACATCAGTGTTAGTAAGCAAATGTACTGCTCTTGGGATAGCCAAGCTTGTCCAGGTTGGGCTGGCAGGCAAACTGAATCATTGGTGGTGGCCCACACATGAGAATGAGGGTCTCACTGCCAGGGGGAGGCAGCTGTGCTTTCAGCATGTCTGCAGTGACAAAGCCAGAGCTGTACTTCCAGTCTGCAACAAAGAAATTAATTCAATTACTTGGAATCTCTGTACAGGCTGAAACCTTTCTAAACCTCATTAAGTAGCTGAAGAATCAAGTTATGGCACCATCACTGCAAGCCAGGAGAGGGATCATTTTCTCACTAAGCTCAAACCTAGTGATCCCCTTCCACAGGGAAAACAAGCATGTAGATAACAAGGACTTGGTTGATAAGACATGGAGGTTTCAAAACAATAAATTATAAAATTTAAAAGAAATGAGCAGACAGGAATAAAAAGGAAGAGTGAATCAATTTCTCCAGTGAAGAGGGGTCACCCAGTGGCAGAGAGAGGTATTGAGACCGGTATTTTTTTTTTTTTTTGACATGGGGAGGGGAGGGGACAAAGTTGGGGGATAACAAAAGCTCTGCCATGTTTAGTGATAAGAGAAAACAAAAGAGGAAAGAAATGCCGAACTATTTCAAGCAGTAGTATTATTGAATGTATCTGCCATTTGAGGTGAGCCAAGAAGGAAAATGATGCTTAATCCATACACATACAGCTCTGTTTCACCAGAGTCTAATCTGGAGCTGCTACACTTAATATTTACAGGTATTAAACAATTTAGTGCCAACAACATGCTAACATAATCTGATTTGGGAGACAGCCCAAAACAGAGCTGAACTTTTGATCATAACTCCCAAAAACTGGAATACATGAAAAGATGCACTAGGTAACACATCTGACCCACATGAGGTCAATTATGAGCTCCCAGTTTTTAAGGCCCACCTGGCTTAGATCCCTTTTTAAAACAGGGTGTGGGGGGTACGTTTTGTTTCTGAGGAGTTTCAAAGTGTAAGACAAGAACACTTGACATTACTCTGCTGTCCCCTTGAGCATGAGTGAAGCTCTGACAGGGATAAGCAAAGGCATTTCCACATGTCCCTACCTTTTGGAGGTCTGTCCAGGGTGTACCACAGCACAAACTGCTCAGGGTGCCTCTTGGCAATGTCTTCTAGCTCATCTCTCAGCAATATATCGTTTTCTGTCTGCAAAATGAGAGTGCTGGTTAGCTCCAAACCATCCCAAGAGCCCTCTGATGGGAGCTCATCTGCCATTCACAATAAATGCAATGATAAAAACTATGCAAATCAAGAAAGTAATTGGTATTTTGCCCCTTCCATGATAGCTATTATCATTACAGGCTTCTGTAAAGAACAACTGTGAAACTTAGCAGCCACCTAAACACAGTCCTAAAGATGGTAATTAGAACAACTTTTTAATCCAGGCTAAAATCACAACGAGCTGGATTTGTCCCTGGCCCTGGCAAATGTCCCTGGACCAGCATGGTGAAGGTTAGCTGTGCAAACAGATTAATGGAAACAAATCCTGTTTCCTTGAAATCAGTGAAGGACTAAGATGAGCAGAGGGATCAGGATCTGGTTGCAGTATTTACTCCCTAATGTAGGAATTCAGTGAAACTATGAGGAAACAGCTAAGTGTGAAAGAGTCTGAAACATGGGCCACCAGTTTAAAAAGCTCAGAGGCCAGCAAAAGCAAGTGGGCTGTTGAAGAAGAACAAACAGATGGGTCAGAATACTCACCTGGTTAGCAAAAAGGAGGTAACACTTCGTGGAGTCCTTAGGATCATTTGTGATCTGACGGATCAGTTGCAACATAGGAGTTATTCCTGTTAGAAAGCAAAATGGTTAAAGTGGGTATTTCTTTCCACGGCCACAGTTTCACTATTAATGCTGCCTCCCTTCAGTCTTCAATGAGATCTCAGTCTGCACAGAGCTACACACCTCTGGATTTCTAATCCACAAGGAGTGCAGAGATTGGGGATTTCTATTATGACAAACAGTCTCAAAACAAACCCACAATTCTTGTATTTTCTTGTATATGCAGGGCCTTTCTCCGCAGGATTCTCCATCACATAATTTTATCCCTCAAGACATTTTCTTAAAATACTTTTTGTCACTGATGAAGTGAGTTCTCTGAGGTCACAAGGTAAATCAGGATTCAAACCCTCAGGATGTCACTCCCCAGGACTGAGCTCAAACCACTGGAGTGCCTCAGTGTTGCCACCATGAAAAGAAATCAATGAAAATAAATGCAGGTGTAAGTACTCTGCTACTAAAGTACAGTGATAGTCCTCACATATATCCATAGAACATTTTCATTCTCTAGACACCCCACATGATGGGATTCGTTTTACCTGTTCCTCCAGCTATCATCCCAAGGTGCTTTGCAAACTTTTTCTCTGCTTCAGACTTCTTATTAGGCTTGATAAGAAAGGTACCTAGAAGAAATATTCCAAACCTATGTGTACATTTGCTTCCAAACAAACATGGGCACAAATTCCATGGGAATAAATTACCACAGGTGATCAATTAATAAAAACAAATTTTCTGGAAATCCCTCCCTTCTACTGAGATAGAGTCATCATCAGGAGAGAGGTCAGCATCCACAGAGGCGCTGAGCATTCTGAGGTGAGACTTAAGTGCACAACTCCTCTCAGTCAAGATCAGTGCAAAATCTTTCACTTGTATCCTACAAGAGGATTACTTCTCTGAGCTTATTTCCTCACAGTCAACTCAGACCTGGTTTTATTATGAAATGGAGCTGGCTCTCAGTCAGCTGGTTATTCAATAACAGCACTGAGATTCTCAGAGGACATTTTAAGCAACAATCTCACTTGCTTAAGAAGCATCTGGAGCATCTCCCTCCATATGTACAGCTGAGGTATTTTATTTCCAGTGCAGACTTCTCAGTCATATAATGCAATAGCAAATTTTTTTCAGATTTATAGTCCCAGGAGTGACTCACTCATCAGTTATTCCATACACAAAGTGCTCTTTCCCATCATACCAACTCTGAAAGGCTCATGGTCAAGTCTAGAAAAGATTTTTTTCCTCTTTTCCACTTTAAAAAAAAATTCTCTACAGTTGTCAAGTTTTTTAAAACACATCTGAAAATAACCGATACCTCCCTTTTGCTCTCCCACCTTTGTGTCACAGTACCTGTCCCCTTATAGACCAGGAGTCCATTTGGCCCTCTGAAATCAATGGTATCTCCAATCTTCATGTTATCTAGATACTGGGACATCTTCCCACCTTCTGGAAACTTGGGGTTCACATTTTTGTGGTAGAC
The DNA here is from genome assembly GCA_013400635.1 of Hypocryptadius cinnamomeus. Classification (NCBI taxonomy): domain Eukaryota; kingdom Metazoa; phylum Chordata; class Aves; order Passeriformes; family Zosteropidae; genus Hypocryptadius; species Hypocryptadius cinnamomeus. The sequence continues at coordinate 15,035 of VYZP01063840.1, forward strand.
CTGTAAGAACAATCATTTGCACAATACCAACCACTAACTTTCCTGCAGAAAGCAATTCTGCAGGCCTGAAATTCAGCATCTGAGAAAGAAATCCAGGCAATTCTTTGCTCTCAGCTGCACACATCCCTCTGCTCCCTGCAAACAGGCAGGATAGCAGAGATGGGTGGCATGCAGATTATATACTGCTGCCCTCATTTCACTATTGCTTTATGTCACCCCATTTTTGTAGCTGTTCCTTTTGAAAACAGCATTGCTGCATCTTTTCCTTCTAAACCTTTCCCACTCAGCCACACATGAGCTTTTTCAGCTTTCAAAGCATGTAAGAAGCATTAAGCAGCCTATAACAATTCACCACCCTTGTAACATGAAGAACAGAACATGCAAAAAAAAATTTTTTAAAAGCCTGGATTTTTGCCTAAGGACAAACTCTATCATAGAAAAGGATTAGGAAATCCAGAAGTCCTGGGATCAGATAATCCTGCATCCCCTAGTTTAAAGGATTTCCCTTGTGTGACTTGTCTTCTGCTTAGAGCTGTTGGCAGTAAGCATTAGCAGCAGCACAGGCATCTAGAGGGAGAGAGATCAGTATCCATGCACCGCTAAGTAAAAGGAAAATTCCCAAAGTATTGCCAGGGAAGTGATTCTCTCCTCCCTGTACTCTTCCTCTGCCATCCCTCAGTGCCACACAGCAGACACACAGGATACAACTTACTATTCAAGGGCAATGAGTGGTTTGCCATACAGTCACCCTATTTGAAAAAATGAGATCCAATGAAAATGAAATTTGAATGAAAGATGATGAAATTTGATGACTAAATCAAAACAAACTATTTCACTAAAATGAAGTGCTTGCCCTCCTTCCAGTTAGCAACTTATCTCTATTAAAGGAAAACAAAATTTACCTTTATAATTAAATCAACATAACCTTTTGTCTCATCACTGGAAACTGGGGTATAGGCTCGAACCACCAGATTCCCATCGATTTTTGCAGAAAGGTAAACATGCTGGCCTGGGGAGAGAGAATTATAATCTGATTATCATTTTCATCCCTGGAGGACAAGAGAGAAAGGCAGGTATTGTAACCTGCTACACATGCAATGACAGAGGAAATCTTTGCCATGTAAATGCTGCATGAAACATTCAGTTTCTTCTCTTTTTTCAGCACAGAGCAGGCATATCCCAGGAAGCAATACAGTTTCAGGATCGTATTCCTAAATTCTTAAGAATGAACCTGGATAAACACATACACTGCAGAGCACATATCAGCTGGTTCACCATTTGTCTAGTTAATTCCATTACTCTTTCCCACACAAGCCAGAAGAGAGTTGGGAGAAAAACAGGCAGCATGCAAGGACATGCTCACAGCATGGAATGGGATGACCCTGACACCTGCCATACAGCACAAGGAACTGCCAAACAGTGCAGAACAAACAGAGCCACATCTGCAGATCAGAGACTTTCCCCTGCACACATTTTCACTGATTCAAGGTCCAAGGTTCAGTGCTATCAGTGTTCCAGGGCACAGGAAAGAAGACCAATCCTAGACTGAAATTTGTGCTACAGAACTCCAGATAAAGTTGCATGGAAATGTGTGTAATTCAAAGGTAAGTGCATGCACAGGAAAGGCTCTGAATATTTCAGCATCTTCCCAGGCAGCAGAGTTGTCCCCTTTCTCCTTTACAACTGTGACTGTATTTGCCAAAACTATGAGGGCAATTGCCAATAGACTGAGAGGACCAGATGGAAGTAGAATGCAAATAAGAAATATGAAAAAGCTTTGACAGATACCACTCTTGCTTATATCCTGACTGGTGCCATCAGGCTCAGTTCAGTCTCACTGCTCCGTTTCTAACCTACACCACACAACTGGACAAAGCACTCACAAAAGATCAGAAACACAACCCTCTGGGAAACCTGACATTTCTCTCTGAGACAGCAGCATTCAGATGCAGCTTTCAACTCTTTGCTTTGCCGATCCTTAAATTCACAGTCAGAAGCCCAAGAACTGTGAGAGACCAGAAATACAAGTAATTGTTTACAGTACTTACCTACAGGTAACCCTAATATATGATTTGTTGAGGGTAGGCCGAATCTGAATTTCTTAGTATCATGACTGATTTCCTAAAAAACCAAAGTTAGAATGAGGTCAGCATGACCACTACTTTGAATTTCAAACTCTACTCAACACAATATGCTTCAGCAAGCCTGCTCTTTGTTAGCATGCAAGCCAAATGCTGGAAAAAGACACAGAAACAGCTTTGAAAAACAAAGTTGAAACAACCGAGAGTTTCAGAAGCAGTCTTCTCCTCTTTACTTCCACGAGGAGTGACTTTTGCCTGCCTGCACAATCCCTACAGCATCTTTACACAGATAAAACTAGGAAACCCTGTGCCCAAGGCCAGTGAGCACATTGCATGCTTGTGGCCAAAGATCAGGCAACACAGCCGTGCAGAAGCTCAGCCTGCCAGGCTTGCTTCTCATGGTGCACCCAGGACAGGAATCGAGGGAGGAACACAGCCAGCACTTCAACATGCAAAGCATCGAGCAACAACAGCTCGTATTGTGCCATAAACGCTTTTACACACCCTGGGAGCACCGCAGCGTGGCTGCGGGGGGCACAGCCATCCTTGGAGGGCTCCGTGCCCTGCTCTGGGGATTCGATCCCTGGGGTAGCCCACGGCCAAGAGCCTGCCAGGCCAGCGCACCTACTGCCCTCGCAGCCCCGATGCCCCACGTCCCCAGAGCCCCGGGCACCTCCTTGTCCAGCAGCCGCAGCGGGTACTTGGCCAGCGGGTCCTGCAGGGTGACGGGGCCGCTCGGCCTCCGCGCCGTCCCTCGGAGCAGCAGCAGCAGCAGCGCGGACGCCGCCACCACGGCCACGGCGATGGCCACAGGCGCTCCCTGTGAGGAGAAGAAGGGCAGGCGGTGAGGGCACGGCGGCGGTGAGGGCACGGCCCGCCCCAGCCCCAGCTCCAGCCTGGCCCTCACCGCAAACGCCTCCATGGCGGCCTCGCCCGCAGCTCCCGCCGCGCCGGGCCCGCTCAGCCCCGGCCGCGCAGATGCCGCCTCGCCGTTCCTCCTCGGGTTCCGCCTCCCGATCCTTCCTCGGGTTCCGCCTCCCGCTTCCTCTTCGGGTTCCGCCTGCCGGTTGCTCCTCCCGGTCCCGCCCGGGCAGGGCGCGGCTGGGCCCGGGCACTACCGGGAGCCCCGCTCCGCCCTCAGGCCGGGCGGGTCAGGCTGCCCGGGGGCCGAGTTCCTGGTTTCACACAATCGATGAGGTTGGAAAGACCTCTGAGATCATCGAGGCCAAACTGTGTGACCGTGTCAGCCAGCCCGTGGCACTAGTGCCGTGTCCAGCCTTTCTTTAAACACCTCCATGGACGGTGACCCCACGGGCAGCCCCTTCCAATGCTTAAGAATTCTTTCTGCGAAGAAATAGAAAAGGAGGGCAACAAAGTCGAACTGGTCAGTTCAGATGGAGAAATAGCAGTATTTCTGTGCACCCAAGGAATGGCAATAAATGGATTCCTAAATGAGAAAAAAACCTGCCCTCGTGCCGCTTCTGTGTGAAAAACGCCAATCACTTGTTGTTAAAATTTTAAAAGTTTAATAGTAACAAAAATAGCAATATAATTAGAGTAATAAAAATTTGAACAATTGAGATTAGGACAATATGAGACAAGAAGAACAAAGAGTTATGGACGGTCCAGGTACCTTTTCTGGGTAAAAATAAGCCCAAAAAAGGACACACGTTAACAGAGGATTAACCCCTAAAATCGATAGCCTGTTGCATATTCGTATACTTCATACATGATGCCTCAACTTCTTCCTCTTAATCCTAACAGTGTCTTTATGGCTGAGCGAGGCAGGAAGAAGTTCATTTCTCCTGATAAAAGAGCAATAAATTCTTTTCCTCTCAAAGATTTAGGTGTCCTGTGGCTGCTATCTGGTGTGTTTCCTCATTCTTTTCTAAAAAAACCTCATTCCACATACATAGTTCCTATTTTAACTATAAAAGTTACCTTTTAACTATAAAACTACATTTACCATACTGTTAAAATGTTAATACAGCACTGCTAATCAATACAACATAATACATACAGTAAATATCTGCGTAGAGCCATATAATATGCACTTGTCACATTCTGGAAAAGTGCAAGGGATACAAAGCCAGGGTAAAAGAAAACTGGGAAGATCCAATGGGAATGGGGTTGTTGTGTCCTTTTGGGCAGACCCACAGCAGGAGGAGGGTCGGGAAAGGCACGGAATGTGTTATTTCCCCAGGCAGAGAAACACAGAGAGCAGGACACCATCAGGACACCATTCCAGAGCTAACCAGAACAACCTACAGTCACAGAGCCTCACCTAAAACCTAAAATAGAATCCCATTACATGAACCCCACTGAAAGTAATTATTATTTTTTAAATTGTGTTTGGTTTTGTTGGTTTTTTTTAATCAAGATTTCATTTGCATCAGAAAACAGTTCACGTTGTTGCTAAAAGGTACTGGCATATTACAAGAGACTAAAAAGTTGCCACAAGCAAAAGCAAAACTAGGCTCCTTGTAAAGTCATACTAGGAGAAACACAAAAGGCCAACAACAAGCAGCCAAGCAAAAAGTTAGTGCCATAGCAATCAAATCAAAAGCAGACATTTTAAGATAGAATATAAGGCAGGAATTTTCATAAGAGATACCAATTTATCACTGCATTCAATATCATCACAGCTGATAGCACCTGTAACTCCACACACTTTTTCCTTTTCTGAACACATCCACTTGAAATCCAGATCTTAAATTAATAAACAGATAAAAGTCACTGTGTTCCTGTTAAGCAAAACAGAATAGCAGCCAAGAGATAATACACATCTGCTCCCAGCATGAACTGATACAGTCAGCTAATGGCAACTTCCACCATAACCAAACATTAACAGGCATCTGTGATAAAAATTTACAAAGGATATTTTCCCTCCATTTCTCTCTGAAGATCTCTTCAGAGAGCTTGGCAACGATAGAGCATGCATACTCTATCAATAATGTAACACAGCTGTTAATCTGAATCACTGAATCTCAATTTGCCCATAATCTTTCCACTGTTAAGTATTTTCATAGCTTCACAAAAAACTCACGCTCAATATTATGTGGGCTTTTGCCTCAAAATTTGCAGTGAAGAGTGGTGAAGTATGTTTACCTTATACATTGGAGAATAAAGTCAGTGAGATTATTGTTTGCCCAGATACAAAATAAAATTGAAAATTTAAAAAAACCTAAAGAACCAAGTTCAAAACTAATATAATAAAAAAGGAGGGTTACTGGCATCAAATACTTGTCTGGGAAAAGCTTTTTAAATATTTTTGCCGTTAATATCAACAAAGACTAAGTGAGATATCTTACCTTCTAGTTATTGTCCGGACCATTGAGTCAAAGGAGGATTATTCTTGTGCTACCTGTTGTGGTATTCTACTAATCTAGTTTAAAAGGGTCTGCAAAGCTAATTGGAGCCTGTCACCACAGATTTCTGTATAAGCAGCCTTTTGGACGTTAAACAAACTGCTATTAACAAGTTAATGCATAGATTAATTAGGATAGCTATCAGTTCTTGCATGGTCCCTTGGCCTGTAACACCTGTCTTTTCAAACACTTTTGTTTAAACACCAAACAATTTGTAAAACCAGCAGCTGTATTAAAAATATCCTGCAGTATTTTTACACTCTCCAGCGCTACATTCAAGGACGTACTTGGCTCATGTGGTTTATTTTCCCTCTTTTCCCTTCTAAAATGTATTAACAGAGTGTCAGAAGCCTGCAGGTAACTCGCGACTGCTCCAACACACGTGAAAAGCCAAAGTCTCAGTTCAGGTAAATCAGCAGTAAATTCCCCAGGGTAAGTATCAGCTACTCTGGAATCTGTTCATCAGTCAAATAAACCTGCATGCTCCCACCAGATTTTGTTTTCAATGACATTTGTGCTTTGGGAATGTTTTACAATGGGATCCATCCGAACTGTTCTTTTGCCAGTCACACAATGAAAATGGGGAGCTCTGAAAAAAAGAAGAATAAAACAGGATAAACCTTGCAAAGACCATCAATGAAGACAGGCTGTAAACTTGTCAAAGTGGACTCAGCTGCCACCACATGTCAGTTCCTGCTCCTCTACTTACTCCCAACCCTGAGAAATGAAGCTGCAAAGCCACAGCAAGGAAAACATTCATCCACACGTGAAATGCAGTAGAGAGTGGAATAACAATAACACAACTGGAAGAAATAAGATTTTCGGCAGTTACTGCTGATTTAAGTTTGTTTCTTTTTTGGGCGTTTAGCTAGGGATATTTTAAACAGCCAAGATCTCAGAGAGTGCTGGACACTGAAATATAAAAATGGCACCCTGGAAAAGACTCATATTAATCATCTAACAATAGCAAAAGGATTCATTTAATGGTTGTTTTGTTGGGTTTTTTCATACATACCACTACTATTAATATTCTTCTTGATCCAGTCAAAACAAAAACTAACATTGGTGTATTCTCCTGGGTACTTCTTCCTTCCGCATCCCAAGCCCCAGCTAGTAATTCCATGGAAAGTGTAAAACCCCAAGTTGTTTTCTGAAGGACAAACTAATGGGCCTCCAGAATCACCCTGCACATGGACAAAGGAACCTTGTCATGAGCCAACATCACTCCTGCTGTTTTTAAAATCTCAGTTCAGCAAGGAGAGGTCCCAGCTGCTCATGTGCTTGGGCTTTTCCATTTTTAAAAGACAAAGACACAACCTTTGTTCAAGGGAAGTAACTCTTTTTGCAATATGGATAATTCAAATTTGACTGCTAAGGAGTCTTTCACTGTGAATCACCACAGCCTATTTGCAAGAATGCAGCTTTGGGAGGTATTACACCTCCCTTTCTGGCCCAAGTGTAACTTACTGTGCATGAGTCCTTGCCTTCCTCCAGAGGACAGATCATCCCCAGGGTCACCTTATTGGGAAGGTTTATGGAATAGCTCTGACATATGTTGCCAGGATGGGGACTTCCAGCTGCTGCAGTTTTTTCCCCTTTTCTCTGTCTTGAATTAAAACACATCATCCAGTAGAGGCATGAATTAGTGGTTCCAGAAGGAAGCTTTACTCCTCTCATTTTCAAATGGTCTCAATCTAAATTACCTGATTTCCCTCCTCCCACCCATGTCCCTTCATGTCTAGCTGAGCTTACACAAGTGAAAACTTCTTAACATGTCTGTTCTCCAAAAACTAATGTATAGACAGAAGGACTGTTCCAGCAGAGAATGTGGTATTTAAAACACAGGCACAACATGCCCAAGCAGCAAAGACTGCATACCTGCTTCAGGTGCACCCCACCCTGTGACCACACACATCCTGGAGGGCTGCAGCACCTCCTCCCCAGCACACTGGGAGCATGGAGGGGGTGAATTCCAAGGGCTCAGCCAGTTGCAGCAGGGCCATGTCAGAGTCCAGAGTGCTCTCGTTAAAATTTGGGTGTATAAAATACTGCTTGACTGACCTTCTCTAGGAAAGCAAAGACATCAACATTTTCTGAAAGACTTGAGAATGTGAGGTTTTAAGTAACTTTGGTTTCATAAATTTGCAAGATGTCTTAAGAAGGGAACACATTTAAAAGCAGCTCCAGAAACCACCAGCTTTCTGATATTAACGAGTCAAGATTATGCATCTGTGACATGGAACAGGGACCATGCAGAAAACTGCATCCAGCAAGGGTAGGAAGAGAGTCTTGGAAAAACATTTATCCAGTGTGAGCAAAGTGGCAACTTGTGCCCTAATCTTTCTGTCTTGGTAACAGTCACCAGTGAGCACAGAGACAATACACCTCTCACTCCCACATCCTCTGGGATACTGAGCTTTGGAGCTCAGTCAAGGCACAGATCTGTGCTGACAGTCACACAAAAGCTGTTGTGTAAATGCAGACTGGGATCAGCGTTCATATTGTATTTGCAGGGACCCTCGTGGCAGGGAGGAATGATGAATCTGACTCCATGTTCTCAGAAGGCTAATTTATTATTTTATGATACTATATTATATTAAAGAATACTATACTACACTATTAAAGAATGCAGAAAGGATACTTACACAATGCTAAAAAGATAATAATGAAAACTCGTGACTCTCTGCAGAGTCCCGACACAGCTTGGCACTGATTGGCCATTGAGTCAAAACAACTCACATGAAACCAATGGAACAATCACCTGTGGGTAAACAATCTCCAAACACATTCCAAAGGAGCAAGAAACAGGAGAAGCAAATGAGATAAGAATTGTTTTCCTTTTCTCTGAGGCTTCTCAGCTTCCCAGGAGAAAAATCCTGGGCGAAGGGATTTTTCAGAAAATGTGAATGCCACACGTTCAGGCTGTTGGATTGCTTCATCATGGAGAATTTGGGAATCACACTTACATTAAAAACTATTTTGAAAGATTGATTTGTATTTCATTACTAAGCAGAGCACACAGTACCTGCCTGCACTCTTGGTCTGTAAGATCATGAAGTCCTGATATCACCATCCATAACTCTCTGTATGCTTCCCTAAGGAAAAAAAAATGTTCATTGTCAGGCTGATATAACAGCAGTCCTGAAACCCGTGAATCTTAAAACCTGCTGTGTTCCTAGCACACGTGTGTGGAGCAGAAGAATCCAGAGGCAGTGTAAGCTGTAACAGGTGTAACCAAGCCTGTGCCACTCTGGATGGGAGCAGCAGGCTGCAGGGACACACAGTGCAGTTATGGACATTCCCAGGGAAGGGCTCATCCCACTGCACTCATCTGGAATGAAGGCAGTGGGCAGCTGTGACAACCCATTCTTGGGCAAGGACTGCTCCTCCACAGATGTGTTCATCTGCAATTTGGCAGGCACAGCTTCTTCACCTCCAGTTATCCTACTGAAGAGGAACCTGGGCTGATCTGGAGGCATTACACAAGCATCCTCTGAAACAGAAAGCACTGATGTTCCAAGTCTTTAGAAGTTAGGTTAAGACTGGGGGAAGTAAAGAACACTCCAGTTAATGGCAACCCCAAAGCTTTTCAAGCTTCACCTCCCCCTTTTTTGCTAAATCTTCCAATTTCCCTCATTAAAAAGGATCCAAATGTTTAGACCACGATGAGGAGATGATCCTAGCAAAAACAGAGCTTCACCAAGATGAAAGCTACCACTTACCTTCAGAAGTTGTAGCCTCAAACTTACAATGAGCAGGGACTCGTCCAATTTTCCATAGACTACCAGAGGGGGAAAGGGCAGCTCTAAAATGCTGGTTATTATTTTCAATTACTCTGTAGCCTTTGCAATTGTTTTCACCAAAGGAAGTAAGTGTAAACTGACATACAAGCTGAAATGTTATTGAATTGCTGTACATGACTTAGCAAGATGAAGGAAACAAGAAAAATTAGGTTCTGCTAAAGCCAAAGCATGGAAATGTCACTGTGCATATTTTTATTTCCTCGAAATATCTTACTAAAAAATCTGGACCAACTGCAACCATTAGATATTTAGAGAATTTATAGTCCAAAAGGTAATCTCTATTCCCATGAGGGAAGCATAACTGAGGTTGTGTTACCTGTTATAACCTTTATTCCTTCTTCAGTCACATTCATGTTTTCAAAATCTTCTTCTCTAGTTGAATTCAAAATATTTAAATCTAGCAAATGAGGGTGGTGAGTGTGTTAGCAGGATGTCCTGAGTAATATTTGCATTATAGAATAACTTTTATTTCCTTATTTATTTTTGTAGAAGAAACAGATTTCTGTTGTAGGGATCTGTGCTATTACAGTATTAAAGTGCTATTTAAAATGTGCCCCAAACACAACTCCCAGGTTTTGGCCAGATTCATTGTTTGTCTTCACCATTCATTAGGCCTTTGTTTAATGCCTGAAGAGATTTGCAATCTTTTTTTTTTCACTGAAATAATTTGTTAGATGAGAATCTCCTAGAGCAAAATAATTCTGAACAGCCAATCCACTGAAGAGCCCTTTGTGCTACCCCAAGGAAGCATTTTCCCAACTTTCTATTTAGTTTTCTGTTCCCTGTTACATGAACAAAGGAGACTGTAGCTCTGAATCCTCCAAAGGTCTCTGTTTCATCAGGGTGGAAGACAGCCATCATCACAGCAGAGGAGCTTGGAGCAGGTGCTGGTAGGGCAAATCCACAAGACTCGACTAAAAATGAGAAAGCAAAGGCTCACTAAAAAATTAACAGGTACTTTTTAATCCTTCTCTCTTTCAACAGTGGGTGCACAATATTCTGTATATTCCAGCTTTCAGACAGGAAGGTAAAAAGTAACCATGACCAAGAGATAAGCAGGCTGAGGCTGAAGGACTGACCTATTCCTGGCAGCCTGTTCTGCAGTTTCCTCATCAGAGCAAGGAGTCTCTGGCATCATTTCACAACAGCCACAATTGCAGCACCCACAAACTTCCTTGAAAATGAAACACCCCAGCTACCTGATTTTTCCTAATCTAAGTACCAGCTTCAAGCAAGTGCTGAAAACAGGTTTTTGGGATAGGATTTCCTCTCATTCACTATAAGCCAAGTGGCAAAAATTACATGAATGATGCTCTGGAATGAAGAACAGCTGTACTCTGAAAAGATGTCTAGGATGCTTTGTGTGTGATCATTCCTATAGATCCAAATTACTGTGCTATGTATTTTCTTCACTGGAACTAATTCAGAACTGCATTTCACACAGAATTTAAACACTCAAAAATGGTTCACTTCAGTGTGGCTTTGCCTCTGTAAGTTGAGAAGAATTAGCAATACTTGCAAGCATTTTTCAATGTACTGAAACTAGTACCTATAACATTACCTGAGACTCTACAAGCAAACTTTATTTACACTGCTAGGGCAGTGTAAGCAAACTTTATTTACACGATAGGGCTAGTAAAAATCATAAACGAGATAGAACATCCCCAAAATAAAAAAATCAAAAGTCAAACCAGTTTCCTCCTCTTTTCCCACATCTTCATTTACAGTCACAGCATCATAGAATCAATCTTCATTCTCTTCCACTTCAAAAGACTGATATGTAAGCTTTAAATTAAAAAATGAAAGAGTGGAACTTGTTGTGAAAGTCATATGGAAAAAATTCAAAGATCTACAGGGTCTTTAGGATTGTGAGTGATTCCTGCAAGGTTTGGTTTCTGTGACATTCAGTACCTCTCACAGGCGGTACACAAATATTAAATTTTCTAGAAGAATCTGTCATGATGAAATTTAACCCAAGAAGTCCAATTTTACCATAACCTAAAGGACAAATCCAAACCTATCTGTCTTTTGGGATGGATAGTGATTCCTCTTAACTGCCTCCAGCAGTATTATTCATGCTTATGTTGCTTGATCTTGCTTGTCCTTAGCTGCATCATTTCTTGTTAACTCAGTGGTGCCCATTTCCATCATGCAGACACAAAAAGGGTTCATGTTATACCTTGACTACATGGTCCTCTGGAGCACAGATTATCCACTGACAGCCTGCCAGGTTGCTGTAGTGCTCTGGGTAGTGCATACTCTCCAACACTCCTCCTTCAACGAGGGACTCACAGCCAGTAGCTGGAAATCCAGGCAGACAAAAATGGAAAGGAAAGAACCAGCTGGAAATGCTGTCAGAACAGGAACATCAGGAGTTCTTTCAAGACTCAGCAGGTGGCCCTTGGGCCCATCCTCAGGGCTGGTGAACTGCTGTGCACAGAAAAACCAAACAATTCTCCAGGATGTGTTTTAGACTCAGCTGCCTCCCTCAAGGCCCCCCCATGAAAGCATCATCCACACAGAAGTAACACAGGAGCTTCCTCTGGTTTATTTTCTCCTGACATTTTTTTCCAGGTCCCCACCCAAGAGTGTAGGCAGGCACATTACTTGGCATAAACTTACCAGGAAGAATATCTGGTGTAAGAGCTTTGTGGGTAATGGAAAAACCAGTTCGGTAATCCTCATCATTAGAAACAAATATCAGCCTTATGCTACTGGAGCCAATCAAAAGAGGTAATGGAAGATCTCCTCCACAGAATTTCCCTGAAACATAACATTAGAGAATAATCACTGTTTAAAGCCTTCAGTTACTTGAGAAACTTGCATGTACCATTTTTAATACTTAGCTACAAAATTTTAGGATTAAAGGGAAATTTCCTATTCATCCTTCTACTTTCCTTATTAATCCATGAGTCCAAATAGATTCACACTATTAAAAATTGAAAATCAGTGACACCAGAAGTGTGATACAGTTCCCTGCCAGGCATTTTCCAACCTCCTCACCTCCCACACTCTTTTTCTTTTATTTCAGATCCTATGTCTCAATGTATCAATGAAGCAAATGCAAGTAAAACATAACCAACCACCACATCCTCACTGGGTGCCCTTGCTGTTAGAATAAGGAGTGCTCTGACAGGTTATAGATCTCAAAGGTCTTTCCAACCTGAATGATTGTTTCAAAGAATGAGGGGACAAAAACTCACCCACCATCTTTTGAATAGACTGATAAAGAGTCATAGTCACAGAACATTTCTGGCTCTACATCAAAGTGGGAGAAATGAATCCATATTTAATTCCCTTCTGGCACAAATAGAGTCCATACACACAATCTGGAATAAGAAATCAGTTCCCATTCACAAAAAATGCAACCAAAACCTACACTTGTATGGGGAATATTCTCTGGGGGAAGACTGTTTTCTCTGCTTACTGGCTTACTGGTTTTGATAGAACTATTCAGGCCTTCCAGGAAAATGTAATTCCCCTGCACTCTTGCAGAGTTTGTCATCCTGAACACTACAAAACACTGTGAGTTAAATCAAAATGGAAGGAATTAGGTTTGACACATATGCAATCAGCTGTTCCAGCAAAAATCTCAAACATCTGGAGGATATTGTGAGACAGGGTTGCTCAGCTGCACTTTGTTTCTGCTGGCAGGCTGATGCTGTGTCTTCTCTTTTCTCTCTTTTATTTGGAATTCTGGCAAATCAGCTTAAAACCCCATCATCTGGGAGCAAGAATGAAGCCCTGCCAATGGGCTCTCATTTTTTTTGTAAATGGCAGTGCTTATTTTTTACCTTAAAGAAACTCTTGGCTACATGAAGATTTCAGTAGAAATAATTTTCAGTGAGGAAAAATGGATATCCCAGAGCATAACAAAAGTGTTCACGGCAGCCCATCTGAAATAATGCCCTTGGTTATGTTACAGCAGGAGACTTTTACAACAGCTCAATGTGCTGTTAAAATTACTTTAATAGAAGAAGCAGAAGCTTTCCTCTTCAGTCAAGTGTCAGCAGAAATACAACACCACAAAAATCATCTCCTCTTGCCCTTCCTTCTGCTTGCAAGGTAGCCCAGTGAGGGCAGCATTTATCAACAATTATGTAAACACAAATTTAAGGAGTCAAGTACTTACTAGATTATTTCCCCTGCAGAATCCTGGGAAGACCAATAAAAACTGGCAAAAATGTTTTCAAAAAGGTTTCTTCCTTTATAAATTCCAGCTATTTTGGGGAGGGCTTTTTATGCTTTAACACAAATAAAAGATACTGAGGGAAAGTAATGTACTCACCTGTGGAGCTTTTCACTTTCAGATCTAATGAAGGAGGAATAGGGAAGGGGGAGGAAAAAGAGGAATAAATTACTGCAGTTTCATATTCACAATTTACTTTTGTCCATGTGAAATGGCAGTTTTGTACAGCTGGCACTGAGGCAACTCCCAGTGCTTTTTGGGGACACAGTGCCTACAAAAACCAGGGCCTGGAATCAAAACAAAATTGCAAGTTGAGGGAATGCTGACATTGGAATAAACAGTTCTGGAGTAGCCACTACCAGAATGAACCATGCTTTGGCAGGCCACTGCTCAGTCTGAGCAGCACTTTTTCAGAAGCTAAACCCTTTTCATTTTTCTCTGACACATTATGAGTGTTCCTTCTTCGAATCACCAATTGAAGACTGTTTCTAATAGGAAATTTTATTTTTCTCCTCCCAATTTTTTTTCTCTCATTGACCAAACCTCTTAAATAATCCTCCCTCAGCTTTTCAGTTCTTTGTGTAGGTTTTCACACAGTCTCCAAAACCTTTTAATGAAATTATACCAAACTAGAAGAAAATGTCAATTCAGTTTCTTATAACTCTTCAACCCTGCCATTTATATCTCCAGCTCCATGACTTTGGCAGTGGTGCCTGATGGTCACACACTGTTCCCCAGCACAGAGGGAATTCATGGCCTTTTGGGAGAGTGAACAAAAGCAATACTAGGCGTGACTTGTCCCCATGTTCTTGTCAGATGTCTGATCCAACATGTTTTAGTTGAGAAAAATGACAAGTGACTTCAAAGAAGTGCACGTGGAATCTCTGATACTTTCAACTGAATTTCCACTTAAAAAAAGAGAAAAATTCCAATAAAGCTGCTAACTGGCTAGCTGCATAAAAGGATCATTCTTAAAAAAAAAAAGGGTCCAAGTAGGAAGCAAAGTGGAAGAGAAGCAAACACAATGCTCTCAATTTGATTTTGACAACTGCCTGTCAGTAACACGCACTTCAAAGGACTGTGAAATGCTGCAGTGCTTTCACAGGAAATCATATCAGTGCTGTACCCTGAGAAAAGATAAAATTAAAGAAAATGTTCTGAGACAGAGGTTTTGTCACAAGCAAGGGACGCATTACTGTGGGGACTTAATTACCAGCACTCATGTTCTCCTGAACCCAGCACAGCAGCATGCTGAGGTCTGGGAATATTCCCAGGGATCCTCTGTTGTAATGTTTGCTCTTCTCACTCCTTATCCAGCTGCAGGCACATCCCATCCCCAGGAGATGACACCAGCAAGGCTCCAGGCACTGTGCTTGCCTCGACACAAAAGGGTCTCCCTGGGAAAAAGCCCAGCAAAATCCCAGAAGCCAGAGCTTCTACAGCTGAGCAAGCCTTAAGGAGTTTGTTGGGGTCTCTTTTGTCCCTTAATAAAAACCTGCAACACAGAGGACAGTCAGTTTTAAAAGAGCTGTAAAGACACACACATTTTTGGGATGTTTAGTCAGGATTGCCAGGAAGGGGAGAGACAGATTAATTCCCTCATTGGTTCATCTCTGATGTGCTTGAGCATGTAAAAAAGGAGCAAGGAACAATCACTTAACCTTTATCACACTTCCTTTCCTTCCTGTAATCCAATTCTTTCTACTTTCATCCTCTGGATCTTTCCAACATTAATTAATTTATCTAGTGTTCTGAAGTTGGAAAGACCTAAGCATTATTGCACTGGGGTGCATTGCAAAACTGCTCTCAGGAACCTGTCCTACAACCCATACAGTAATTAATATGGAATCATGTCATTAAGTGCATTGCCCCATAGGGGACTTTTGAAAGAATTCCTACATGCAAACCTCCCAGTTTACAGTGAATTTGTTTTCTCTGGCACACAGAGCTCCTGAGAAACACTCCTAAGCACACAGGGCCCTGTGTGCTGGCAGGCATCTCTTCCTGCATCTGAAAATCCAGCACACATTGTGGTGTCACCTTGGATGGGTTTCTTTGAAGTTGGCAGTGCTCTTGAAAACTCTCTGCTGTTTAGGATTGCGAGATTGACTTCATACAAGACCTGAGGGAGCAGTCCATCTGAAACACAAATCAATGTTCAGAAGAAAAGCTGAAAGGTAAACTTAATGTCACTGTTAATACACCACAAAAATCAGTTGGAAACCTGTTCCAAGCCATGTTATGGTTACAAGCATGTTTTGGCAAACATCCAGTTTTTTGTATATAAGTGGTTTTACTTGACAACAATTCCAAAATGTTTCAAAATTCAAATACAGGTCTAGTTTTTGTGATTACCCATTTTGAAGTAATTCACAGGTAGATATAGAAGCAAAATCCCATTTTGAGATTACAATTCTTAGGGCCAGTTGAAGGTTACTTTTGCTCAGGCTCTGACCTGGGCAATCAAGCTCGTAGTTTCAGAAAAAAAAAAGATAATGTGAGTGGCTTACTTTCCTTTAAATGGCCCCAGCCACAAGCAATGCAGATATATCCTGCTTCAAACTTTTCACCTGGGTGAGGAATACATGCTGACAAAACTGATGAACTGCCACACAGGGACATGAATTTTATTAGTAAATATTTGAAAGAAAAATTACAAAAAGCTTCCTTCATAAGTGTTGGAGGGTTTTTAACAGAAAGAAAAATCTTGTTATTTTTGTGGAATCTGTAAAATTAATCTCATCTTGACAATTTATCTTCTGCATGCAAACAACAATAACTTTTTCTTCATGAAGAAAAAGATCACAGCTAACTCTGGCCTTACTGAAGTTGAAGGTGCCATCCAGCTTCAGAAGGACAATGTCATAGTTCACTGGAGTCCTGGGGTCAAACTTGGGGTGCTGAATGACAGATGTGACAGGCAGTGTCTGCTCCCTGCTCTCCCTGAGCCCCAAGCCGTGCTCTCCTGCAGTGACATGCAAGTGTTGCAGCAGGTTCCTGTGGAACAGAAAAATTAAAGTGCAGCAATGCAATCTTCAATGTAAAAGGAAAAAATTGGGAGGGAGTTGGAAATTGGGAGTTGTTTTTAAACAGAGAAGTTGTTACTTCCCAATACCTTTCATCTTCAGATTTTAGAGCACTTAAGATGTACAGACAGAAAAAGCTGAGTAAGCCCTGTAGGAGGGATTGGGAGATGAAAAGGACTGAGAAGAAAAATCCTTTTGCTACAGACCTGACCATGGTTTGGTGGTTGACTAAGGAATCAGGTCCTCTTACTGTGTTTAAAAGTGTTCAGCCACATTGCTTTTTGAAAGAGGAGGGAAGATTTGGACACAGAAAAGTGTAGAATAAATAAGGTAATTTCTCCATGATTTTGAGTTGATTTAAAAAAAACCATAAAACCACAGCGAGTCCTGACTCAGGGCTCCTGGTACCAGACCAGGTGTGCAGCAAAGAAACACTAAATCAATGAGTTTAGACTTTATTCTGCTTCAAATTATTTTTTTTACATAGACTTCCAAAATCAGTCTTTGTCAATCTCTGTAAGTTTATTTATTAATTATTTTGAGGTGTTCAGAGGTTTATTTCTCCCTTTCTGTTAAAACATGAAAAATACTGATTACAAATAAAAGGGTAGCACCTCTAAGTAAGCACCACAAAGAGATGCTACAGCACACCCATGTTTCCAATTCATGTTTTCCTGCATCTGCAGCCTGCTCCTGAAATGTCTCATCCATACCTGCAGCCTGCTCCTGAAATATCCAATCCATACCTGTCCAGGGTGCAGTGAGCTGCTGTGACCACCCCCTGAGCAGAAACAATGGTGCCTTCACAGAAATGCTTCTGCCTTCTCTTCAGGGAAACCTGCAGCATTCGAAGAAGACACTCCCAATAAAGAAAATCTTTGTGTCTGCTCTGGTTGCCTTTGGGGAGGAACAGGGAGAGCACCCCCATGTGCTCTCTGAGGAGTCACACAGCCAAAGCACGAGCTGCATTCCCAGCACACACAATTCCATGGCTTTCTCAGAATCCCTGAGCCTAAGAGATCCTAAACCTTGCTGCCCTCCCCTCAGCTGTGCCTTGGGGCCTAGAGAAAAGCAGCACACATGTAATAAAAACCAAGTGCCTAAAGTACTCAGGCTGTGAAGTCAAGTGGTTGGTTGAGAATTTTGAGAGCAATGCAAATCAAGGATGCCAGGCAATAGCCAGGGACTTGGGGTGGTGTCCTGTGCCCCATTTCTGAGCAGTTTCACCCATTTACAACAGACTCACCTACAGCTACTCTTCCAGAAAGAGTGGTAAACAAAATAAAAATCATAAACAAAGGTTTATCAGGAAGCAGGACACATTCTGAGTCCTCTCCATGTAGCCACAGCTCTCTTCACAGAGAGCAGCCAGGCACAACTTCCCAAGGAAATTTCCTGGGAACCCCAGCAAGGAACCTCAGAGGAAGAGAAAACAATTCTTATCTCTATTCTCTGCTCCTGTTGCTTTTGCACATGTGGAATGGGTTAGGAAGAGTGTTTACCTGAAGGGATTTGGTAACTGGATTCTGGTGATGGTTGTTTATATTAATTAACCAATCACTCAAAGATGTGTCCTGGCTGTCTCAAGACAGTCACAGGTTTTGCTTTAGTATCCTTTTAGTATTCTTTAGTATAGTATATTATAATGTAATATAACGTAGTTTTAATAAAGCAATTGTTCAGCCTTCTGAATCATGGAGTCAGATGCCAATCATTCCCTGTGTTGGGGGCTCCCTGCATTCGATATCTCCACTTGTTTCATTGCTTTTCCTGAAATCAGGCTGGAGTTCAACAACACACTATCATACAATGGCTTGGGTTGGAGGGCATCTTAAAGATCCAGTCCTCCCTGCCCTTCCAGTTTTCTCAGAGCCTCATCCAACCTGGCCTTGGACACTTCCAGGGACGGGGCAGCCACAGCTTGTCTGGGCAGCCTGTGCCTCACCACCCCCACAGTAAAGAATTTTTTCCTCATATCCAATCTAAACCTCCTCTCTTTCAGCTTGAAGCCATTCCCTCTGGCCCTATACTCACTGCTCTGGTAAAAAGTTCCTCTCCAACTCTCTTACAGGCTCCCTTCAGGTACTGGAAGGCTGCAATGAGGTCACCCCAAAGGTTTCCCTTTCCATGGCTTTGTTCTGCAGATAAAACCACATTTGCTGGTGCAAACCTGCCATGGGTGTGCGCCTTGCTTCACCTGGTTTCCCCCAACAATCTGAGTGAAAAGGGCAAAATAACTCCATGGGCTGGTCTCTTGCACTTTCTGCCCACATTTAGGTTCTGAGGGAGGGAAAAGAAGGAAGGATTCAATCTGGATTCAAGTTTTATTTCTGTTTTGGAAAAACAGAATTGGAAGGCATGGCCTGGTACAAAATTCAGTCTTTCTGCCAGGTCAAGAAACAGATCTTATAATCCCTAGTACAAACTGCCCAGGCTAAAGCTAAACTGGGCTAAGAAAAACATGTGCAGATATTATCTTTCAAGCAAGTTTTGGAATTATTTTGGAACTAAATAACTGTTTCATTATGAATTTCAGAAATCTGTTTACAACCAGCATTTGTATTGAAAATATTTCTGACAAACAGTCAAAATACACAATAGACCTTGATGACCAACAACAGTGGCTGGATTCTCCAGAACATCTCTCACTATGCCGAATTTACTTCTTAACTCGCTATTATTATCTTCTACAATGGCTGAGTGAAACTAATACCCTTTATGTGTTTCTAAAGGAGAATATTTATCAAAACAATTATCTGCAGTGATAATTATTCATTTGATTATATTTTAAGAAAGACAGAAGCAAAGCAACCAGTTCTGCCCAGCAGCAAATTGTAAAAGAATTCCTTGTAGTGCACTTCCCAAACCCAACAGTGGTCACAATTTTGTTAGTTTCCTTAAGATGAAAACTTCAATGACAACTCATTGAAAACACATCTTTAATAGATTTAACTACAAACTCTGTTAAATTCTCCATTGTGAAAAATACAGCATCCACAATCATGGACCATTTTGTTGTTGCTCTGGCAGACAGGAGGGTGCATTCAAAGGACAGAGGACCAACACTTGTACAAATTGTCTGGGAAATGTGGGATTCTCCAACCTACCAAGTGAATCCAACATCTACAAAAAAGGGGTTTGCTGTCATCTCAGGATTAGCATGGCTGATGCAAGTGATTACAGTGACACAATTGTGCTGACATGATGTTACTTACACCAGCTTTTAAATAGAACAGGCTTTCTGTAGAAATGAGCCTGTTCATTTATCTGATTTTCTACATTCTTCCCTAATTATCACTCCACAAACCCTTTTTCCCTTGTGCAAAGACACAAGAACAGGGGAGAGAGGAAACAGAGACAAAATTTTTTGAAAAATTGATTTATGTTTTACCAGAAAGAATTTGGTACTTGGCAAATGGGAATAAATAAATTTTAAAAATTAAAAACCAGATTCACAAAATATTTTTTCTTTCAGCATTGAATAATTCTATCTTCCAATGCAAGAGTAGTTTAAAAGTGATATGTTAATTTTTTTATACATACTATACCAAACTTATTATCTGTGTTTTGACAAACTCTAAAAGCCTCTATCCTTTGCAGTTTTTAATCCCAAGAGATTCCTGACTCCTTTACAGGTTTCTAGTCTTGTTTTCTATAAATTAATAAATCTTCATGAAGGAAGCAGGAACGATTGCTATCATTAATTGTTCCAGAAAAGTGATATTCTGGATTTTAAGATAAAAGATAATGGAAGGGAGGACCTGCTGTGTTCTGTTTGTACCCCAAAGGTATCCTGATAAACCATGGCATTGCTGCAAATTGAAAGTATTTCATTTTATTTATTTAATCATTAATCACACTTAACATTTGTTCTGAATCATCAAGGAATTATGCAAAAGTTTTGTAAGAATTACTCATGGGAAGAAAACTTCCATGTAGGTAACTCAGAGGGTGAAGCCAGTGCAGCTTCTTGGTATCAGCACCGCCTCCCAAGCTTGTCACTGCCAAGCAGAACCACCAGGACCTAAAACTGAGATGTGAAATTTCCCTCCTGCCCTTCTGCAGAGCAGCTGGCACAGCACAGAGCTCTGTGACACAGAGCAGGGGAAAGGCTCATCCTGGGGCTGAGTGAAAACACAGAGGGTTTGGGACACAGAGAGGGAAACCCAGCCCCAAACCCTGCACTGCAGGGCAGCAGCAACTCATTGAAGGAGAGGTTACTCATTAATCCAGGCACAAAGCACTTACCTGCACTACTGAGTTTTCCAAATGTCTTGGTTTGAAAAGCCAGGTGTCTGCTAAGGAAGGCAGGAGCCTCCCTTGAAATGGAANTGACACCAAATTTAATAGAGCATGGCTCTGCTACACGCCATCGCTGAAGTCATTGCTGTAAAATACTGAAATCCTCTCTGACATTTTTTTTTGAGGCAAAATGAATTTACCATGACATGCTTTGCTAGCAACTTACCCAGGCAGATCTACACATGGAAATAGAACTCACATGGAGAGAATATCAGTTGCTATTTGCCCCAAAAATTTCTACGCTTTTTGAGGAGGCAACAATTTCTATTTCCTGCACACTTTATACTTAGCCAATATTACAGACCTGAGAAACACACCACAAGTTTATAATGTTGTTGGCAGCATGCTCAGTGTTTTATTGTTTGGCCAAGGGCTTCCCAATAACAATCGTCCCCAATCGACCATCAGTGACCACCCCAACAACCATTTATGTGTTTATTCAATTCTAGTTTTTCATCCTTTCCCCTGCCAGTCGCAGGATAACAAACCCCAGCTTTTATTCTGAATATGCAGTTTTATAAGAATTGAACATAAACCCTGTCCTAGAAACTTTGAGTTGCAGTTGGGTTTTCTGTTCTGTTATTGATGCAGAATTTATTATGAGTGCAGTTTTTCTACTAGTCCTGAGGAAATCTCAATTTCTGCCACTTTTGAAACCTGTATCACCAACATGATTCCAGCACTAATCAAAAACTTTGGAAAGCTGCTTTCCTCCAGGGATTCATTTGTATTTTGCAGGGACAAAACAAACCCTCCAGACCCCCAGACCAGTTCCATGTACAGCAGAGCTCTGTGCTCATCCACCACAATAGGAGGGCATAAAAACAAGAATAAACAATCCCCATGGTTATGAGTGATGCTACATGAGCCACTGATGTGGAACAGAAGATGGAGAAACAATGGGCAGATGGAGAAACAATCAGCACATTCCAGTTTCTCACAGAGAGGCATCACTTTCTGTACAGCACCAAAGGGGTCGGACAGAAAAAGCACAGAGGGGCACATTCTGTCCAAGCTGTACTTGCCTGGGATGGCAGAACAGAAGGGGAGGCTTTCTTGCTCTGTTGTTCTGTGTTCTCCTCTTCTGCTACCTGTTTGTAGTTCTCCTGAAGCTGTTTCCTTTCTCCTCTGTGCAGACAGAGGCACACCCCCCTGGGGAGCTGCTCTTGCCCCTAAAACTGGCAGCTTTGGAAGGCAGCTCTGGAAGCACCACTCCTGGCCAGCACCACCCTGGCCACTGTTGTAGTTGAGACAGAGACAATACAAAGCAACACATTCAATTTTCAGAAGGCTTCAAACCTGTTTTTATTCTAGCATGCATGCTTGTTATACATTCTTACAAAATTCCTGCTATACCTTCACTTGGGATTTTTGGGTTTGGGATTCATGTGCTTTTTTAGACCAGCAGAGAGCACTGAAAAATATACCTGACTTGCAAAAGACAAACTACAAGATTTCAGCTCAATATTCCCACATGAATCCTATTTAATCTGGTCTTCTAGTTTAGGACTATAGCTAAGTTTGGGTAAAAATTGCAAAAAAAGACCTACAAACTAAAACTTTGCAATAACAATGCTCACTGTGCTATTAATTCATTTTCCAGAAAAAATCATATCCATGATTTTTCAGCCACCCAAGCCTTTTTTGGGGAACAAATTGTTTGCCTGAAAATTTAGAAAATAAGTACTTATAAAAAGGTCAGGGACAAAAGTTAAAAGCCAGTATAATTTTGAATTGTAATTCCATTCCTATGTAATTCCATCTGTTAATAAAACGGTGCTGACAGGTGCCTGTTTCTCTACCGAAAACAAACTGACAGCCAAAAACCACGAGGCAAATCCTTCACAAGTGATCCAAAACAACAGTTGTGGGATCTCACAGTGCTTGCAGATCCCTGATGGCTTTAAACCAACCCAAAATTAGGCTGCTACCAAGAGGGCAGCTGTGCTCCATCTCCCATGGAAGTGCTGCTGCCATTCCCCTCACGTCAGTCCCAGCCCTGGCCAGGCTCTGTGGGGATCTGAGCTTGTTTTGTGCAGCTGGATTTGCTTTTATAGCTGGATTGGTTTCTTGACCAAAGCTTTTAACCAAAAGTTGAATGCCAGTGCCAAAGCAAAGGAATGAATGCATGCCCTAGACAGAACAGCCCATTCCTTCCACGTGTAGCCCCCACTTACAATTTAAAGCATCAAAATCCATCATGAAATTCAGCTGGGCTGAATTTGAGTGACACAGCACTGTCCTCAGAGCAGATCCAGAATTTTCAGTTCTGTTCCAAGCTTTGTGACAAGCTTGTGCTCCAAGCTCCTGCTCCTGGTGAATAAATGTGTCTCAGCCAAGTATTCTGAAATGTTGGGGTATCACCTGTCACACTCCAGGCATGATGAAATCCCTTTTCTTCAAGGGTGAAGATCCCCAAAGGGCAGAGTAGCTTTGTAGGTTTTCAGCAGCACAGCAGGAGTTGAAAGTCACCCAGTAACTCTGGAGTTTAAAGAGGAAAGTTGCTCCCAGCCCTGCACAGCTTAGGTCTGCTCCACATCCTCCCAGGTACTAGTCAATGTCATCGTCACATTTTCTGGAAAAATCCCTTTGCCAGTATTTCTCTCCTGGGAAGCTGAGAAGTCTCAGAGAAAAAGGAAAACAGTATTATCTCATTTGCTTCTCCTGTGTTTTGCTGCTTTGGAATGTAGTTTGGAGATTGTTTACCCACAGGTGATTGTTTCATTGGTTTCATGTGAGTTGTTTTGACTCATTGGCCAACTGGGACCAAGCTGTGTCAGGACTCTGGAGGGAGTCACGAGATTCTCTTCAGTATCTTTTTAGCCTTCTGTCTGTATCCTTTCTGTATTCTTTAGTATAGTTTAGCATAGTTTTAGTTTAGTATTCTTCAATATAATATAGATCATAAAACAATAAATCAGCTTTCTAAGAACATGGAGTCAGATTCATCATTTCCTCACTTCGTCAGGGGTCTTTGAAAATACAAGAAGTCAGCCTCACAGGTCAGGTTTCCTTGGATGCAGAGGACTTTGTGAGACTTTGAACACTTCCTCCCTCGCTGTTCCCATCACAGCCACCCCAAAACTGAAAGGACTGAGGGTTCTTGCCTCAGAGGGACCCTGAGTTGTGTTCCATTGCCTCCAGTCAGCTCCAGCGAGGACTCAGAGGGAGCAGTAAAACTGAAGGGTTTGCTTTTGATAATGTTTTCACTTCAGCTCTCTACACCCTCCTAAGTTCTCCAGCTGGCCCATCAGGGCACAGAACAAAGTGCACAATGGCAGGAATGCTCTAAGGAGCACTTGGGGCAATTAGAACCCACAGAAACCCCCCAAGAAGCTGTTTCCCAGAACATTTTTTCTTTAATTCAGGATTTTGGATATGCATCAAGATCCATTTGAGTCTCCTGTGCAATAAAAAAGGAGCACAATTTTAACAGAAAATGCATTTTTTCATCCTGCAATGCTCAAGAGTTGATGTACCAGCCAAAAGGAACTGGTGACCAGCAATTAAAAGAAACAGCAGCTGCTGGCTTTTTCCCACTTTTCACTGCAGCTCCATTTTTCCATTTTCCAGTATATGAGATTTATAGATACAGGCTCAGTTACTTACTTCTGTGATGAGCAATTTTCCTTTTGTAGCTAAATCTTCTCCCAGACAGAAATTTTACCTTTCAAAGCAAACAAGACCAAAACCAAACAAGGTGAACAATGTCAACAAATACTGAAATACTGCAGGTATTGCAATATCAATATCAGCCAAAGCATCCCTTGGATGGAGCCCAGCCTTAAACTAATTAGGAAAGGACAAACGAAGGAAGAGAGAGGGAACAAAATTGTGCTTAGCTTAAGTATTTGCCCTGAATATCTCAAAATGCTTTGTAAGGACGATCAATACTAATGCTTTTCTGCTAATATTTGGCATATGGATTAAACAAATCAGCAACAATCAGAAGCAAGCTGGTCACATAACTCCCAGCTTATTCCCCTTGGGAATGTTTTGTGAAATGCAAAGTCTTAATAGTGCAGTGGCAGCTGCTCAAGGTAAATAGAAATAATAAATAATAAATCCAGTACATCACCTGATTTTTGGAGAGCACATTGGATACATTTCAATGCTTTTAACATGGGTAAAGATTTACAGTATTACAGTGCTTACAGAATATGCTCAAAATACAGAAATATGCCATCTCAGGCAGGCAGCAGTGAGATGAATCCTTGCAGATTTTTTCAGAAACGTACTTAAAAATAAAATAAAATAAAAATGTATTACATCATCCAGGCTATGCTGTCAGTCTGCACTTCACATCACATCAAGACCAGGAGGTGAGAGAACTGCAGGTGACTCCAGGGGTTCACAGTGGGTCCCTCTGCCTTGCTGGGAGGTGGAGCTGAGTCCAAAGAGTAGGAGGAGATGAGTGACCTGTCAAACTAGCTCAAAAGTCCAGGAGAAGGAAGTGCAGGAGTAATCCATGTATTTGCTCGTGATCAGCCAAGTGAGACCAGCTTCCCCTGCTACAGGAGTCTGGCCCAGGCTCTGTTTGCTCTCTTCCAGGCTTGGTCTCCATGGCTAAATCACTCATTTTCAGGACCCACAATCAAATGCAATCAAGAGCAGGCTCACAGCCCTCAGCTACTGGGAGATCAAGCCAGAAAGGAGGAGAGAACAGTGGAGAAGTACCATGCTCATAAAGTTATTTATGTTGTGCCAAAACTGTAGAAACGTGGATTGAAAACTCTTCAAATTTGGAGTATTTCCAGGCTGAAATCTTGGGAGTGGGTTTGAGTTTGTAAAAGACTTCCAGATACACAGTTCCCACTTTTAAACATGGAAATGGAGACACAGAGAACAAGAGAGACAGAGGAGGGAACAGCAAAAAAGTTAAAATCAGAACTTTGTCTTCTGCTCCTGATCTCCCAGAGCAATGTGAGAGTGTGGGAAGCACAAGCAAAGGCAGCCCAAGCACAAGGAGCAAGATGTTCCAGAGAGATGGGGAAAGCCAGGCCAAACAGGATAAATGAACAAAGATGGGATATTTCCTTATTTCCAATTAAAATACAGCCACTAGCAGGATCCCTGCACTGACATTTATCCTGCTGGTGGGATACAGCCACGGTAACCTGCCCTGGGAAAGGCAGGAGCTCTGTTCTGTCCCAGCTCTGCCATCAGATGGCAGAACAGCACCAGCTCTGCCACCGAGGTGGCTGGATTAACTTCCCATGGTCTGGTTCAATAACAGTCAGCTGTAAAAATCAACATGAATTGTTTCCCCATGGCACTGCAAGGCAAAACTCATTCAAACACACTGAGATGTTTAAAGCCATATAAAAAGATAGCAAAAAGCCATATTAAGACTCAGTAATTAAATAATTACTCAGTAATTAAATAATTAAAGAATAAATTAATAAATTAATTTCAGTCTGGTTTTCGTGGTTGCAGAGAAAGCTTAAGGAAAACTGAGGCATCTGCAAAGTTCTCTAACCATAATGAGCAGCCACATGATGCACATCAGTGACACACAGCACAGATCTTGCTGCAGGGTTTTTGGTTTTCTCTGGTTTTGCCTGTTTTGTGGTCATTCTCAATGGTGAGGGTACAAGGGACAGGAATTTGCAAACCCTTTCTGCCTCACAGCAAACCTGAGCAGGATCACTGACACAAAGTCATCTGGGTTTAAGCTGTGGACAGCTTAGAATTCTCCAGCTGGATTCATATTCCTGTTTTTTTTCACTTTCATAACCAGACTCCTGCTCCCAAGCAGCTTCTACCACTGCAACCACCTGCAACAGCTGCTGCCACAGGAGACTCGTGGCTCAGGTATTACCAGCAGAGAAACTCTGGTTTTTTCCTTTAGGGAACAGACTTTGTGCCACAGTGAATACCACAGCAGGAGGAGCGAGGGGAAGTAGAAAACTTTGGTCTTGAAACCAAGGGAATTCCCTGTCTCTGCGACCGTTGGTGTAGCTATAAATAATGAGGAGGAAATGAGAACTCTGCCTTAAAAATATTCAGTACTTTGAATGTGCAAATATGACTGAAGCCTTTGAAAAAATAATTGGGAAGAGGCAAAAAGAGTGAAAGCAAAAATGCTAAATAGTGGAGCTGCAAAAAAACCTAAAACACCCTTAGTTTGTTTGTAAGAAACATGATCATGCAAGCTGTGAAGCAGAGCTAGGGATGTACAGCCAGCCCACCACACTCCTGCTTTGGAAGGGATAAATTTCATCTGTCTCAGCAATATTTGGCAAAGCTGGCAGAGCTCAAGGGTGCAGGTTGCTCCTGTCAGGCCTGCAGTGACAGGGCAGAGCCAGCTCCCAGCAGCACACTGAAAGAAAACAATCACAGAAGGATCTTAAAAGCTTAAGAAAATGGATTTAAAGGAGTTGCAGGGCCGGTGTGAAACTGCAGTGGGTGGAAAAGTGAACTGTGCCACTGGTTGAGTCTCTTGAGCAATTCAGCCAAGAGCTGGAGGCCTCTGTGGAACGTCGCAGAGCACCACAGAAACCACATCATGCTCAGAGGCAGGAAGGCTTTTGCCTTTCATCAGCAGATGTGAGGCATTCACACCAGCAGCAGCAGCTGAAACCATTGAATTCTTTGCAAAAATACTGCAATGGAGTCCTCCTAAGTCAGGCAGGCAGGCGAGTTCTAATGCCAGCCCTTGTGCTTGGGGACACTCATTTCTGCCAGAGTGGCACAAGGAGATTGGTCACCACGTTTATTCCTGGCTCAAAGACTCATTAATTCAACCAAGGCAGACACGGTGTTAAGGTAAACTGGACAAGCTTTGCTCTCATTTTGATGTAAACAGGAGACAGAATTACACCACTACAAATCCTGTTCAAGCTCAAGACCTCATGGCCATGGGGGTTGTGAGCAGCCCTGTGCTGATCGTGCAAGGGATTCAGCCAGTTCTGAAAAAATCAAAAAGCCAGAAAACCAGCCACACAACAAAGTAGACAGCAAATACTAACTCCCTGCAGAAAAAACAGCTGAAACACACTGAACAGCAGCGTTTCTTTCACAACTTTGTGCACAATGCAACCCTTTTTATGTAGGAAAGTGCCATGTCAAGCCCTCAGAACTGCAGATCACAACTACTGCAGAATGCTGTAGTTTTGTGCCACTCTGTGCTGGTTTATATTGAATTAGCATACACCACTTTCTGCACTGTTCCTTGACCTAATGTAATATGTATGGGTTTCCATCACTAATTCATGGTTTAGGAACTCTCTCTAGAACAAGGGTCAGGGGTAAACTGTAGTTTTTGGTATCTTTTCATGAAAAAAAAACCAAAACAAAACAAAAGCCTCAGCACAGAAAGCTTGAGTTGGTACATTTGTGTCTGGGCAGGTGGATGAGTGGAAATGGGGTAGGATAGAAAAACAGCACAGCAAACTTCAGTGAGGCACATCCTTACCTCCAGAGTAATTTACCAGAAAAAAAAAAAAAGAAAAAAGAAAAAAGAAAAGAAAAAAAATTACACAAAATTCACAAACAAAATACCACACTGCAATATTTCTACCTGCAATGTCAGAGGTCCTCTGTGGGCTTAGTAGAGTCTTCAGCAACCTGAACTGCTCCCAGGCAGCAAGAGAGCAAAGCAAAACGTTCCTGCAGCTTCAGAGCCTCTCTGAGCCTGCAGGAGGGATGCTGGGCTTAGGACTGTGAGGAGTTAATAATTCAAACTCCGATATTGTCATTGTTACAGGCAGGGGAGAACCAGGCAGGAAAGGAGTGGTTGCTCCCTAGGTGTGCTCAGTGTGAGTCACTTTTCAAACAGCAGAGTCAGTCACAGGCTGCAGGGCCCCAGAGCCTCTCCCATGGGCCAGGATTCACCACTGAGCACAGGAAGGTTCTGGTCACAGCCTGATTTTCTGGGCTTTCACAGCTTTTGTCACTTGTGAGCTGTGTCCAGGCAAGGTTCTCCTGCCCAGATTGAGTGAAACATTAAATTGACACACACAGATAAACTGTCTGGACTTAATAAAGGTGGAAAAACCTCGACTGAAGAATCTGGGTACACTTTAGCTTAAAACTTCTTGAACTTGAAATTTTATTTTTTAAGTTATACTCATTCATTCCTCACTCTGAAATCCCTGGTACAAGATTCTCTTATTAAAGTGATACAATAAAATAAACAAAACTAGGATTTTGTATCAATTAGTGGTGCATGAGTAGCCACTGCAAAGGTTAGAATAGCAGAAAAGCTGAAATAATTAAAAACAAGAAAAACAAACAAACAAAAAAATCAATTCAGAACCCCTGAGATACTTCTCTTCTGTTGCATATTTTACAGATGTTTTTGACCATCTGGACACTCAAAAACTTCAGTATGTACAACTCCAGCTGAGGAGCTGCAGAGGAGTTATAGAGCAGTTATGAGAAGTGCAGCTGAGCCTTAATGATCTTGACTTCTTGGCCAAGCAAATGAGACCAGAGGAAGCTCCATTTTGCCACAAATTTGATTGCTGTTGGCACCCAAACATCCCAGCAAGCTCTACAGACTTCACTCATGCAAAGTTCTCTCCTATAGAGAGCTTATGAGCAAAAAGTGCTGCTTTTAGAATTAAAGCCTAAATTAAATCATCTGCTTCTGTGTAGCTTTAACAGGCCAACCTCAAATGGCACCTGAGCTGGGTAGTTTGCCTGTTTAGACACTTTTTTTTCCTTTCAGGAGACTTCCCTTTAATCAGAACACTCCTTATACTCAACAAAATGTGGAATGTAATAGTGCACAAGAATGGTTTGGATTGAGAGGTACCTCAGGGATGATCCCACTCTGTCAAATGCAGGGCAACCCCCAACATCTGGGAATGACTGGCATCTGACTCCATAATTCAGAAGGCTGAACAATTGCTTTATTAAAACTATATTATATTACATTAATACTAAATTATAACTATACTAAAGAGATACTATACTATACAAAAGATACATAGTAAAGAAAATCCCGTGAGTGTCTCCAGACAGTCAGGCACAGCTTTTTGTGATTGGCCAAGGGATCAAAACAATCCTCAGCAGAATCCAACTGACAAATCACTTCAGGTAAACAATCTTCCTAACACATTCCACATGTGTAAAACAACAGGAGCAGAGAATAGAGATAAGAATTGTTTTATCTTCTCTGAGGCTTCTCACTGTGATTCCTAGGAAATATCCTTGGGAAGTTGTGCCGGCTGCTCTCTTTGAAGAGAGCTGTGACTATACCACTCCAGCCCCTGCCATGGGCAGGGCCACCTCCCACTGCACCAATTTGCTCAAAGACTCATCCAACCTGGCCTTGAATCAGTGACAGGAGTTGGTTTTGCCATTCAAATTCCCCTTGGCACAACATCTGTTCCCACAGATTCCCTTTACTCCTTCCCTTTGCGCTCCTGGGTTTGGAGTAATGGCAGCAGATCAGGCCTGGCCTGTTTGCCAAATTCCACCCAGCCAGGTTCAGAGCTCACCATGGAAGCCCTGAGAGACTCCTGAAGAGCTGGGGCTCTGGGAGATGCTGCAGGAATGTGAGCACCTTGGAGCTGCCTCCAGGAATTCCCACCTTCCCTCTCATCCGGAGCCCAGCAGAGCCACAGGAGAGACAAACAGGTGTGGGACAGGGATCAGAGCTGTGGCAGGGCACCCAGCCTGCGTGGGACAGTCACAGGAGAGCCAGACCAGGGGGGACAGCAGCCCCTGCTCGTGTCTGAGAGCACAATTCAGTTTTCAGGAGCAGCCACCACCACCAGAGCTCTCTGCCCATCGTCCAGCCCCACTGTGGGGACACCTCCTCTTCTGGCTCATCCTCCCTGTGCAAATGAGTTGTCACTCCAAAAAACACACCAACACAGCAACAGCATCTGCAATATTGTTATGAACAGGGCACCAGCACATTCCCTCCACCACTGCTTAGCTCTGCATTCCAGCTGGCTTTAAAAATTAACTCTAGAGCACAGCTCCTACAGAGCTGCAGGAAAAGGGAAACAAAGGCTTTTTTTAATCCCCCCAAATGTGTGCAGTTACAAGGTCCCAGGTTGTTTTTATTACCTGGCAGGAGGAAAGTGCCTGCCATGCAATCCACCTGAACCTACTCCTGTACTTTCACCTCTCCATTTCTTGCTACCTGCTGAAGCATGTGCAAAAAGCACTTTCAAGCTCTGACACTGTCTCTCAGCAAGATCATTTTCTAATTGTCAAGCTTTCAACCCCAACAGGAAAGAAACTACAGCCCACACCTCTTACTGCAGCCACAAAAATAGCTCTTATGGCATAATTTTTAATTTTTCACACTCTTTGCTAATCCTTTCTATTCACAACTCAATTGTCCTGGAGCAGAACTTATTGACAACACATGCTCTCTGTTAGTAACTAAACAAGCCCAGGACTGAAAGGCTCCAAAGTGCATTCAATCCACCTGTAAGGGTGAAATGGAGATGAAAAACCTTCCAGCTCCTTGGTGCAGTGCAAATCCTCTTGTCCACCTTGCACTGCAACATTTAAGCTTTTGCTGCGAAGATGGACATTGGAAACACTCATACATTTGTGTATGTATATATATAGGTGTGTGTATACACATATATGAGTGTAGAACTTACACTCAAAAAAGAGAAAATCATGTCATTTAGAGGGGATGGTTTTTATTTGGAAGTTGGCAATAGGATTTAATCTGCTATTTGATAATGAGTTAGAAAATATTTAATTTTAATCCAGTTCAGCCTGGCT
Organism: Hypocryptadius cinnamomeus; assembly: GCA_013400635.1. Taxonomy (NCBI): domain Eukaryota; kingdom Metazoa; phylum Chordata; class Aves; order Passeriformes; family Zosteropidae; genus Hypocryptadius; species Hypocryptadius cinnamomeus. Next base: position 46,505 of record VYZP01063840.1, read on the forward strand.
AAATGTCACAATATAGCATGTAGTCTGCAAAGTGTTAAACTTCAGTGAATGTGAAAAGTATTGCCTGTATAGATTATTTACTCAAGTATTTTTAAAGCACACCACTGGTAGCAGGCAGCACTTACAAAAAGTCCCCTGAGGCAAGACTCTGCTTAAAAAGTTAATTACCAGGTAAGAGTGACCTGGGCTCTGGTTCTTAGTTCCCAACAAACAACTAACCTTCAGTCATTCCTCTCCAAAGAAAAAGAAGTGAAAGAACAGCAGGGTCAGAAAATCTGCTCTGATAATGTTACAGTCTGAGTGCATATCAAGGGTAATTGCATGTCACTTCTTCAGAGTATTGAACATTGCTTTTCTAGTAAGCTTAATAACACACACAGCTCAAAATGTTAGTGCAGTGAAATCCAAGCAGAGCCTACCAACTCACATCACGAGTATTCAAATTATTTCAGCCCAAAGACATCCCAGACAGTGGCCAGGAGTCTGTTGTTTAAAACCTGCAATACAATCAAATTTCACTTACAGCCTTTGTACCTTTTATCTTCCCTCAGATAGTTCATTTTGGCAGAAGAGAATTCAACAGCCTGAGACATCACCCTGCAGCAATTTTACATTTAACTAAAACCAATTCCTGCAGGAGCAAAAATCAGTATTTGAAATAATTCAGTAAAGTGTTTACTTCCCAAACACAATCTCAAAGGCAGTTACAATTTCCACCCTAAAGAAAAGGACAGCAGTAAAAAGATTTTAAGAGCAGTGATTTACCATCTACCTTCCTTTTTAATTTTCATTTTCCACTCTTCTTTCAGCCAGGTGCAAATACTCCCAACAAGCTCTGCAAGTTTCATTTAATCCAGTTGTATAAAATCAGACACTTTTTTACCACTTTCCCATTCCTTCAAGCACAAGTATTTCTTGCTATCATAGGGTAGCAGGGCAGAAGGCTTTAGACAAGTCTCAAGCAGTAATTTCTGCAGTAAGGCTGAAATGTTTCCTCCCATCTTCCACCACCTCCCACCTGCATTCTGTGTCCATCTCCACCTCAGCCTGACTTCCTAAGGGATCCTGTGAAACTGCTGCTGCTGAAGGGAACCAGCAACAGTTTCTAGAAGGGTGACTAAGATGCAGGAGCCATCAGCTCTCAAAACCCCACAATGGAACAGGAGACACCCTGGGCAGGAGGGCTGGCAGCAGGCACCCTCAGTTTCAGGTGGTGGCAGCCCTTTCTTTCAGCACCACTTGAGGTACAGCTGAACTCCTCCTCGTCCTGCTCTAAAGCCCCAGGCAGTTATTGTGCAACACCTTTGTCTTTTGGCAGCACCACACTCTAATAATTACCTGTTCTAAACTCTCCCACCTGGGTTTCTAAAAATAACAAGATGATCCCAACATAGGAGCCAGCCCATGTGGCATAGATGGGAAGAGGAATTAAGAGAAAGATGATCTGTACAAAGATTTCATGCTTTAAAGATTATAATTATCCCTCAGGATGCAAGTTATCATCTTCACTTGTCATGTTTTAATAGATTTATGACAGCAAATGCAAAAAAACATTTCAGTGTGGTGACAACAACCTCTCAGGATTATGAAGGGTGTTACTGGGAGTGTGCAGGTGACACTGGCTTTCCACTTGGGGTGTTTTTTCTGGCTCTGAAGTGCCTGAGGAAATGGCTCTTTCAGGCAAGTTATCCTACCATGCCACCACACTCCCAGCTTAACCCCAAAAGATGCCTGCCAGAAAAGGGTTCATTGCTAAACCTGCATGCCAAGCACCTGGAAAGCTCCCACAAGTGAAAAGAGCATTTTTTTCCCCAGTTGCTCATTCAGCTTCCATGACAGCAACATTGATCACTGTTGGCTTCCAGGACAATAACATTTAAACAAGACAGGAAGCAAAAACCCCAAGTTTCTCCCAGAATGGCCAAAGTGACAAGACTGCATGAGTTTAAAACAAAAAAAAAAAAAGAAGTGCCAAGAAGAACTGGCAGATGTATTTGCACTTAGTTAACAAAGTTCATTCCTAATTAGAAGCAAAGTTATTTGATAGGTGTTAGGACAACCTTTAAAGAGAAAAGCAACAATTGCTTCCATATTCTGTCCCTGAGTTTTCAGAGCATTCTTCTTTTTACCAAGCCATGTTAAAAGTATTTCAGCTCATTAATTCAGACACAACTAGTATTTTCTACCACCAGATTAACTCCTATCAGTACTTTCCCTGCAGTCATGGCAGAGACTGATAAAACAGGGAGATCACTTAACACTTGCAAACATGGAACTGTTCTCTGCCTCTCTAACCAGAGCACTGCTACAAGAAATCCTTCACAGAATACTGTTGGAGTAGAAGTCCCTACAATATCTTCAGCCTCCTCATGTACCATGGAATTTCAAGTCACATTTCCTCCTGAATTCCTATACAGGTTCTGAGCTCTGAAATGCAGAAACCACATGGAAAGCAGGAACCAGCAAAGCAGCAGCTGCTCTATCCAGAAGGTGGTGACTTACTGGGCTAAGTGCAGCACATTCCTATTAAAAATGGATAGACTTTGTTTTCAATTAGTCACCAAGAGTGGGAGTTACCTTGCATGCTTTTCTTTCCAAATCAAATATTTATCAGAGGAAAACCACAGGTGTCATTGACAAGGAGAGATTAGCTGTGACTTAAAACCACACACCTGGATTGAAAAGTGGTGAGACATGCTCTGCTTGCTAAGTAACCTTAAAAGTGCATGTGTTAGCCCAGGCCAATTAGAAGCCTTTCATTTGTTTCCAAGAAGTAGAATTTAACAGAATTAAAACTCCAAAGTGGCATTTTCCCTACAGTGCCTGGCATTAATGAAGTTTTTACAGTCAAGTACATCCAATCTTTTTGTCTCAAGTCAGCTGAGTGGGTGGCAAGAGCAGAGGCACCAATGGCAGCATCTGGGGTGGGGAAGGAAAACAAAGGAGCCAAGAGTTTTGAAGAGCTGGTTCACTCCATAAAATACTCCAGTACCAGGACTTACTGAAGCATATTTAAATCCAGAGCTCAGGTCTTCCTTTTTAAAAAGCTTCTTCAGCAAGAGGACATGGAACCCAAGAACTGAACATGGAAGCTGCCTACTGGATTGTCACTGTTGCAAAGTGACACAGAGGAAAAAGGTGATTATTGTGAGTCCTACATTCAATCTGGCCTGAAGTTCCCTTGAATCCTTCCCTTAGTTACTAGGCACAAGATTCTGAACCTATGTGCTGTGTGCATCATGCAACAAATAGCAGGTTTCTGACCTAAATTGGGAGAGCCTTTATGAAACAGGAAAGGTGAGTTTGAAAGATAGAGGCAAAAACCCCCAACCAGTGTCTCTCCAAGTAAAGCTGATTTCATACAGTTGGAGAATACATGAGAACAAATATTAGCCATATTCAGCCTCCTCCTCCCTTAATTTAACCATTTCCTTTTGTTTCCACAGGTCTCTCCCACCCCACAATGTGACTGCTTTTGCAAAGTCTCTGCTTATTTTAAGCATTTGCCTTATGATTCTGAATCATACGGAGAAAGCTGTATACTAGAGGAAGTCAAGTCTCCTGGCTTTAGATTCTTGAATTCCACCCAAGTAGGTGCCTAAAACAGCAAGCACAACTATTTGTGTCCTGGACATCCAGTTCTGGGATAATTTCATCAGGAATGAAGGAAAGGATGAGCAGCTGAATTTCATAAAGATAAAAATAATTATATTATGCCATCTTGAATGTGGATTAAGGCTGACATACAAAAGTTAATAGTGTCTAAGTACTGAATCATTTTCACTGAGGTGGCAAATCAGATGTTTGCTGATGAACACAAGAATAGCACAGCTCCTTTCTGCTGCTGGTGGACTGGACTGCTGTTTCTACACAAAGGACACAGCAGAAACTCCTACCATAAGGGGCAAGGGCAATTTAACATTTAATGCTCATTCTGCATCCCAGAACATTGTAACTAAGTGGTGGTTTTCATTTTTTAACTTCTAAGGATCTATGGCAAGTTTTCTTTTTTTCATATGCCCATTAAGAAGTAAAAGAGGCCTTGCTTTTCCACGTCAGGCCACGAATTTTCCAAAAGTGAGAGTGGCTACAGAATCACAATCCTCAAAGGTCTAACAGTTCAATTAGAGTGATATTAAAGGCTCATGGTAACAATCCCAACATTTGAGGTTAATGCCTGTAACTGAATCAAGAAGTCCCATTCACCCTACCCAGGGCCTATGGCTCTGAGCATTCCAGTGCATTAATGGGTTGGAACTTGTGCTTTCACCAATTAGTCACAGCTCCTCCTGCTCCCCATAGTAAGAATAAAAGCTGCTCAGAGCTGTCATTGTTCCATATTCCAGAAGAGACAGTTGCATAATTACTAATTACTAATTACCCATCAGTGAGTCACAATAGCTGTGGAGCAGGGAAAGCCAAAGCTCCTGCACTGAAGAGAAGCACAGGGATAACACGAAGGAGAAAAGCATCTATAAATATCTTGGAAGTGAAGCAGGGTTAAATTTAGTTCGAGATGGCAGAGCAGCAGCTCAGTTACACAACCTTTAACTGGAAGTGCTCTGCAGGCAGAAAGGAGGCCAGAGCTGCCTGAGGGGCTGAGCAATGCTCCACAAGAGAGGAAGGAAACCTGGAACTGAAAGTGCTAAGTGAGATCTGTCAACCCGTGCTTCTACATTTATGATGGTAGGGCACATCTTGAAAATCAGAGGTGACAATTGCCATCAGCACCACTGCTTCTGGAGATTTACCCAAACACACAGCCAGTGTCTCCAGGCCAGACAAAAACTGCTCGTGCTTCAGCACAAAGAGATTGACAAACAAAAATGCACTTCAGTACATTTCTCCAGAGCAGGGATTCTTTGGTGGCTTTTCTTCATTTCTGTTTTCAACTCTGCTCAATAGGCTGGGAAATATATACAATTATGGGAAGTTTTACTTCCCAGCTCGGTGCTGCGTGCTTCTCAATCCAAGTTACCTTTACAAACCGGTTCTGTGCTTCTCAACAACACAGGATTTAACACTGTACTATGAAGAAAGGGCAAAATGTTCAACAGCACAAGACATAGGGGACGGCATCTTAAAACCTTTTTGCTCTTTGCTTCCAAGTTTGAATTTGCGACCAACAAAAACCATCTCAGTTTGGTTTTTTAGTCTTAAAGGAAAGGTTAAGCTTAAAGCTGGCAGACCTCAAACCACAGCTTGCAGATCTTTAGGATTGTGTTCTTGACCAAAAAAAGGAGGAATCTGTGAAAACTGAATATTCCAAGAAATAAAAAACAAAAACCCATAGAATTTTGATGATGCACTGACTTAATGTTACCTTTCCCTCCCTCACCACGAAATGCAAATACCACAAATAACTGGAGTTCCTTGAAATGTTAATCCTAAAGCTTCTGCAAAACCACAGTACCTTTTTTTAAACCACGTGAAAATGCAGACAGGTTCATGCTATTTAAATAAATGTGAAACTAATAGTACAAATGAACAAGCAATGACAGCAAGGGGAAAAGAAGCTGACACACAAAACAGTCACCATGG
>VYZP01063841.1:0-13745 GCA_013400635.1 Hypocryptadius cinnamomeus
GCAAACTCCAGTCCTGACAGCAATCTGCACATGGGAAAGCTTCCAGGGACTTTTTGAAGCAGCGGATATGGAAGGACAGTAAAAAGGAAGATACAAGGTAAGAAAGAGAGCATAAAGATACCCATAGTGTATGCAACAATTGTACACAGAATACATCAATATGCTTTACCAAAAATGCAAGGATTTCAGCACCTTCCTGAGATGAGAAAAGAGAAAGGCCAAAGCCTGTGCTTTTCTGCCATTCACAAAGTGCAGATGTGAAGAACAACACAGTCAAGAAAGCTGCTTGTTATATTTATAATTCATTTTTCATGCTATAATAATAAATGCAGAATTTAGTTTTGGGATATGAATAAACTTACCAAGGTGGCAGAAATGATTACTCAACAAAGCACCAGTACCTAACAAAGCTAATGTTTCTTCAAATATTTACTTGCAACATTGCAAATACCAAAAGAAGAGATTGCCATCTAAAGCCAGTTGCACTAAAAATCTAAACATCTGCTTTGACCTACCTTCACTGCTCCCTTCCTAAGGCTCCGCAGCTCCACACTGGAGTAGAGGCTCACATACATGGCTGTAAAAGGTACCATTCCTAAGCATCAGCCTCTAGTGTTTGTTAAGAGATGAGCCTCTGAAAGGCTTTCCCTCTATCAATAGTTTTGTGTGAATAGTTTCAGGCTTGCTAGTGGTCTTCAAGGCAGAGAGGGAGAAGCCTTTTCATTCAAAGGTTGACCCTGAACAAACACAGCAGTGCCCTGTCTCCCAATTCAGATTGGGGTCAACAGCCATTCACTTCTTCTAATCAAATCTGAGTAGAAACTGCCCTGCAGCAGCTATCTCACCCTCTTGCTTTGCTCCCTGCCCCCAAGAAGTAGGTATCTATAACTTCTCTCAAATCCTCAACATTTCATGGAGCTCTAATAAGCAGTGGTTTGACCAAGTCTTAGGTACAAGGGAATGATTGCAGTCCAAGTGATGTGTACCTTAAGTGGCTACTCCATAAAGACATGCCTCTGGGAAGCATCTTTGACACAAGGTGAAATGGCTTTCTCCAAATGACCTCAGCTTCCTAAGCCCGGGCTAAGAGAGTGCCTCCAGACATCCCAAACAGACCACTGTCTACCTCACAGTGCTAACCACTGCTTCAGCTGTGGAAAGGGGGAAAAATTAGTTCTCGACCAATCTAAAAAGCACAGGAACAAGCATCACTTGAAAATGCAATACAAGATGAAAATCTTGAGGGGAATATAGACCCAGCATCTCCTCTTCTGTTTTCCATCTCCACATGCACACTTTGAGGCCCATCCTGCTGTCACACAAGCCTTCTACTGTACACAGGGATATGAACGTCACTTGTCAACCAAGGGGATAAGCTGCATAACACCCACACTGACAGGTCCAGACCACAATTCTTGTATTTATTTTTTTTATAAAGGTCACTTTGCAAGGAAGATCCAAAACCGTAACCTGTTCAAATAAGAGCTACTCCTCACTTGACAACAGTTTCTACCCTGTGAACACCTTTGCAGTAGCCCCACAGGACCCACGAACCCTTTTAATTTGTACCAACACCAGCAATGTGACTCCTTCTCTGAGCTTCATAGCAGAAACTTGTTTTGTTGTGCTGGCCTTAAATTTCACATGCCACAGCTATTCAGATCTTATTCTGCAACTCCAACTCCCTGAGCCAGGGTCTCTCTTTCCTCATCCAGCAGGCCAATTAATTCGGTTAAATCTGTTTCAGGAGTGTAGGGTTATAAGAATCTGGATCTTATTATAACATTTTGCATCCTAACACTATATCATCTGAAATAAACAAATTAGGGAAGCTATCATTAAGACAAAGATATCACTCATGAGTTGACACAGAATAGATGTTTCAGAAAGGGGGAGAGATGAGACAGGACCAAGGGCAGAAATCAGCCTGGGGACTCAGGTAGCTGTACAGAGCACCACTAGCAGCAGTTAAATTTAAAGGATAATTTTATATCCTGGGCCTGTAATTACTTTACACAGAATTAAATTACCACCACCATGAGGAAAAAAAAAAAAAGAATTCTAGGTGAGCTAAAGTAAGTATTTTAATAATCAAACAAATCAGTGGTATTCACCAATTTTTCCACCACAAGAATGGTTGAAGAGAGGGATTCTGAGTAGTGAGAATTTTTCACAGTACACTGCACTAACTTTTCACTTAGGAGCCCTTGCAGCCATTTTCAAGTTTACTGTGTCCTCCTTCACACTACTTACACCAAAGTAAACCACGTTCTCTGCATGAGAAGTCTTTTCTTAAAGTGAGTCAGGCAGATGAAACAAGCTGTAAAAGGAAAAAAGAAAAAAAAAAACCCCACACAAATATATGTCTACCAAATAACACATTCTGTTCCCCTCCAAGTCTTCTCTTTCTTGGGGAAAAAAAGCCACCAATGGCAAAGAGTGACTGAGACAAGAAGTTGACCCTAATGCTCATTTTCTATTTTTTATTTTCAGCTTTAGGGAAATTATATGTAATAATCAGTCTTCTGCCTGTTTTATGCACAGATTTCAGTGAAAATCCTTACCTTCAATGAAGGCTCCATTTCATAAATAATGGTGGCAAGGAGTCAGGCCCTCTCAAAGCAAAAGCACATTAGCAACTTTGGTACATTATATATTCAGCAAGAGAAGTAGAAAGAGTGGGCAGTTTAAAAAGGAAATACTGTCTAATTGGGTTACAAAAAAATTGACAGGAGGAAAGATTCCATGATCAATTCATGATCAATCCACAGTGGATTCCTTCCTCCCACCACGTTTTTTTACCCCAGTAACTGTTAGAGCTGCGTACAGAAAACCAGAATATGCTAAGAGTGAGATCATGTCCACATTTCCTCCTTCCAGAACACTGGAGGTGAGTGTGCACATGCAAAGTACATGAGCCAGGACAACAGCAGGTTTAAGTGCTTTAACAGTGCTTCAAGGGCACTGAAGAAGGAGTGCCTTTTTCTTTCCTTTCCCTGCCTGTACCAGTTGCCCAGAACTAAAGAAAGGGAGAACAAGCAAGCTGCATTTCTGTCCTCCCAAAGCATGGAAAGAACACACTATATTCAAGGTGTAAGAAATCTTGAATTTCTATGCTTGCATGCACTATCACAGCAATTCATTGAACCACTGAATCACTGAACCATAGAATGGTTTGGGTTGGAAGAGACCTTAAAGATCCTCTCATTCCAACCCCCTGCAAGGAGCAGGGAGGCTTTCTACCAGACCAGGTTGCTCAAAGCCTCATCCAAACTAGCCTTGAACAAATGCAGGGATGGGGCATCCACAACTTCTCCAGGCAACCTGTTCCAGTGCCTCACCACCCTCATCATAAAAAATTTCTTCCTTACATCTAGGCTAAACTAACCCTCTTTTAGTTCAAAACCATTCTCCCTTTTCCTATCACAACAGGTTCTGTTAAAAAAAAATTACTTTTTCTTATAAGCCCACTTTAAGTACTGAAAGGCTGCAGTAGGGTCTCCCTGGAGCCTTTTCTTCTGCAGATGAAAAACCCCAATTCTTCTCAGCCTGTCTCCATAAGAGAGGTACTCCAGTCCTCTGATCATCTTCATGGTACTTGTCTGCACTCACTCCAGATCCATGTCCTTACATTGAGGGCCCCAGAGCTGGACACAGCACTTCAGATGGGGTCTCACAAACAGGACTAGAGGGGCTGAATCCCTAGGGAGACTCACTCCAACAGGTGGGTCCATGTCCTTCTTATGTTGGGGGTACCAGAGCTGGACACAGTACTCCAGAATGCTAGGTTTGTAAATCTTCCCACCAGTTAAAAGTAACCTTATGGATCGGTGTATAACATAAACGTAAATTTCAGTGAAACTTGCACATGTGTATTTTTCAAAAATGTTTTGTATTTTGGAAACATATGCAACTGCATGACTGAATTAATAAATTCTATTTCCTGCAGTACTCTTCTTATTTCAGTTTTTTGTAGCAATCTTACAGGCCACAGTTCAGTTGCTTTCTAAGAGGTACCTTGTAAATGTATTAAAATACATTTTCACATCTAAGTATTTTTTGATTACCCTACCTCACTTCACTTAGATTTCCTGACATGAGGGATGTACCAACACCTACCTCCTTTCATCTTCATAAAGACACACTTAAGATATATGTCATAACAGTCAATATTCTGGGCAGGGAAGAGGAAACACCATTATTTTTAAAGAATGTCCCTATTTAACATCATTATCACACACCAGCTGTCATGATATAACGTGCGAGATTGCACACATTTTATGTAAAACCAACCTTAGACAACCCTGTGAGCTTCGTGCTCTTAGTGGTTTAAAAGGAGTGCATATTTTCTAAGGCAGGATGTGAAATTCATCACTATTCAAACTGAATATCCCGAATGGATCAAGACAAAAGATGAGCAATGGAAAACAAGCACCAGAGCTTTTAATCCCAAAATAGTTTTGGCAGAGCAAAATACTACTGCCTCCACCCAGAGACTGCCATCCTGATAGCTGAACAGGCACAGGAGCTCAGGCTTTTCTCCATTGGTTCACAAGAGTCAGCCACATTGTTCAAGCAGTGTTCAGAAGCCACATGGAGAGCACACAAAGTGGCCATAATTGCTCCTTTGAAAGTAAACACAGATAGATTTTATTTTTTAAATAGAATTCCAGTCTTTATAAGAGAGTCTCTAGAAGCAGAACATGAAATCTCAGACCATGTGCACAGAAAAAAAATATAGACTTCTTTGACAGGAGTCAACTCAGTTTTTTGTTTTAAAAGCCCATGGAAACATATGTCCCCGAGAAAGTGACAAGGACATATGAATTGCTCCCAGTGAATTTATGTTGGGCATACAGTACATTTTAGGGAGAGCCACCTGCCAAAGCAACTGTCTCAATTTCAGAAGTAATACTGTGATATCTTAACAAAGAGAATGTAAATGACTGAGGGCAGCAGCATAACAGAGACTCCTCAATGGGACTTCCTAATAAAGTCCTTTAGTCACTACGTCACATCATACTATTCTATAGCCTTAAGGTTAGAAAAAAAAAACCAAAACCAAAAAACAAACAAAAAAACCCAAACAAACAAACAAAAAAACCACCCAGCAACCAAGCAAAGAAACCTGACCAAACATATAGACAGGATGGCCACTTGCAATGTTTCCTTATCTTTTATGTCTAAACCAGTACTACTTTGGAAAGGAAAACTAATCTCAAAGGCAACTACAGCAGGAATATTCTCTTTTTCTAACAGTAAAGACAAAAAAAAAGATGAACCCTGAATTCCGGCCTGTCATGAACCACTCGTAAAAACATCAATATTTCATAAGGAGTTGGTCATATTTATTTCACATATTGGCTTTAGCTCACATTTTAACTTCTCAATGTTTGCTGCTAATTACAATAAATCTGAGAGGAAGAAAAGGAAATAATCAACAAAATTATATACAGATATCTCAGCTATTTTGAGGGGGGAAAAGCAGCACCATAAACACCAAAGCTAAGCAGAAGCCCAGTCCCTAAAAGCATTTGTGTGCATGTGATAACCTGAAAAGAGACAAGAAAATACTGAGGTATCTCACAGACACCAACAGGGCATTCTACCTGATCTCTTATGGTGGCAAAAGCTGGAGGCCTCAGAAGAGGGAGTAGGTGGAAGTTTCTCTTCTTTTTCTGGCTGTCTCCCCCACTCCCCTCTTATCATCACAACTGAGACCTTTCCATTCCCATCAGCTTAAGCTGAAACCGGAGAGAAGGTCAGAAGTTATCAGTGTGAGGAAAAACACCACAGGCACTCAGCATGATGCCTTCAACCTTGTCCTCATAAAAAAACAGGTTTGAACAAAACAATCATACAAAACCAATGCAATCCTCCACTGATTAGAGAAGACTGACACCTCTATCTATTTTAACCCAATAAGAATACTGTGGTGAGCATGGCATTGAAGCCAAACACAGCTGGGTCCACTCCTGCAGGAGTCCTCTGCCTCTGGCTGAGGGCCACCTGGAGCCACCTGGGGCAGCCTGCTCAAGGGCTCTGCCACAGCTGGGCTGCCTGCAGCCAACACAGCGCAGGTGTGTCACCCCAAAAGTAGGAACAAGCCTTGACCAGGGCTCTCCACCTTACTTCAGAGCTCTGGCACTCAACTCTGGCCTGAGCAACACCACAGCTGCACCTGCACTTGGTCACTTCCCCAGCAGAGGCCACCCCACAGAGCCGGCTGCCTGGTCCGGCCGCGGGTCACTGCAGCGCTGGTCACCACTGGAGCTCAGCTGCCCCCCCAGTCTTGCTGAGTGTCTCCCTGGCCCACACCGGGACTCTGACCCACTGCAGAGCCCCACAATGTCTATTCTGCTTGCCCTGTCGGACACCTTGTCACCTTTCAAGGTCTCCCATGTGAGGAAACATGCCTGCATGTTTCCTCACTTTCCCCAATGCAGCTTGGCTCTGCCAGAGTACCCAGATGGGACTGGGGTTTCATCAGTCCTCAATCGCCCTAATCAGCCCTCAATGAAGCCCTAATCGCTTCAGGACTGATTTTTCTGCCTGTTCAAGCTGGTTATTGCCTTTTCAGGACTGGACACCCATTTGCTGCCTGAACACATGAGATTTGGTGCCAGCAGACCAGAGGCAGCTCAGCAGCTCATGATGTTTACTGTTTTGCATCATTATGACTAACTGAAAAACTAAATAACTGCAGATTGAGATTACTGAGGCTGCAAACTCCTTGTGCAGACTGAAAAAATCTGATTTATATCAAAATTCCTAGACATAATTTCCAAACTCTGGCACCCAAAGCATCTTAAGGCAAGCATGGTCTTTTATCCACCAACTTCACCAGTTTAATACTGGGATCCTGTTGCAAGCAACACCAGCGGTTTTCCACTGTTTTTTCTGTTGTCTCAGATTCTAATTTCCATCTTAATTATCAGAGGAATTTCCTATAGCAGAGTGATTCAAGTACATGGTTACATCCATATTGTAGTACTCTGTACCTTGAATACACTGTGAACAACAGGGCCAGCAGTCAAGTGTTTTTATAGTTACCTGCCAAGTGCAGTCATTTTTAAATAATCTCCCTTGCTCAAAGCGGTACTGATTTTGCTGAATTTCCCTAGGAGGAAAGGATGAGAGATCATTTAATTAAAGCACAGATTTGGGTGTCAGGGCTCAGTGCCAGCCTCTGTGATCAACTTCCACTAAAGCCACGAGCACATTTCATAACAGCTCTGGGGTTACCTAGATGAGGTCAACTGGTATTTTCTCCCTATTAAGTGCTAGACCCAAAGCACGGCACCGAATTTGCTTATAAACACCCAACTACTAATAAAATTCAACCCAAAATCTCAAAACAATCCATTGCCACATGTGCACTCAAGAGACAGTACTCAGAAGATTAATGTTTCAAAACCAAGCTCTCAGGAGTCAAAGAGTGCTGGCATGAAGGTTGCCCATGCAATCCCATTTGAGCCCTCTGGTGCGTTCACTTAAGGATACAGTCTTTAATTACTGAACTGCTTTTGCTGCCAACACTTCATTCAGCATTCCATTTGACAGGCTCACCCAAGGCACAGCAACTTGGTTTTACCCGCTCCGGTCAGAACGCGGCCGTATGCATTATTTACTGAAAACCTTTCAGTTCCAGCTCAGAGTACAAAAATTCTTAGTTTTGCAGGCAGATTTCCTGTAGCATTTAGTATTAACCATTCACTTCTGAAGCAAGGTTATTTATTTTCAGTGTCACTCTTTTGATGAGAGAAGGGTATATGTCCTCTACTATTCAGGTAAGAAGTGAGATTGTGCTGACACACTAAAGCAAAAAAGTCTCCATTAATTTGAGGTAGCAAACTTAAGGTGTTTCTGGTGTCATTTATTTCAGTGCATTCTGCATGTCATAGAACTTTGCATCCCCAAAGTGAACCACAGTCTCTATAGGCCTTTGCCACAGCAGACAACATTCAGCACCTCTGAAAAAAAGAAAAAAATTCCCCAAAATGACAAAAAAGCCCCAAAAACTCAAACGAACAAAAAAAAAAATCAAACCAAACGATCCCACATAAAGATTTACACACTCAGAGAAACATTGTAAAAAAAGCATCTTCAGTGATTTGTGCAGCTTCACAAAAGGCAGTTTTCTTCTTTGGCAAAGGAAAACACAAAATCCAATTCCAGCAATCAACAATCAATTTCTCTACGAATAAAAACTTTTTTTTCCCCACCAGTATAAATCCCCTGCATTTCTACATCAAAGAACAAGTGGTTATACCAGACTACATCCAGTAAATCGTTCCCCTGAAACACTTATCTTGTGCACTGAAACCTACACGTATGTACACAAGTTGTGCTCATTAACTCATGAACCTCTGAAAGGTTCTCTCCTTTTCAGTACCTCTTCAGTCATGGAAGGTGAAAGTCCTCCACCTAAGAGCTTCAGAGATTAAAGAGAGAAAAAAAACCCAAGTCATCACCTTTAGGCATTTTACTGCCAAGTAGTACATCCCTCAGAAACCTCACTGATGATTCAAAGCTTGACATTCTCTTGGTCCCATCAGTTCAGAACAATATTTCAGTATTTCCACAATATATTTCACTATTGATAATAGTTATGGTTCCATGTAAGTCAAAAAGTCAATCAAGTGTAACCACTTCAGTGAAACCTGTCAGCCTTCCCTATAAACATGGCTTTCAAATAAATAGAGTCAATCAATCACCATTCACATATTCAATCTATTTCCAGTACAGAAACTGTAAATCAAGGAACTAGATATAACATAGGTAGATATTAAGCAGAAAATATTTCAAGTTCCTTTAAGTAGTGGCTCTCACAGAAAAGTGAGCCATTATCTACAGTCTTAATGCCCAGGGATAGCAACATGCACTTTAAGAGGACAATTCCGAAGTGATTAAAAGGTTGTGGTTTTGAAAGACAAAATAGCACGTCTGCATGGAGAATGTACCTAATATCTGTAACAACAGCTTTGGCAACAAAATTTACAAATATGGAACAGCACAAACGCAAGACACCAAATCTCAAATATCTTGCAAAACATTATGGCAGCATTGTATTTATTTGTGTTTATTACTCTAAGAGTTCTCCTCATAGAAATGTATCAAAAGAGCAAGGAAATACAGCTAGATGTCTTTTTGCGTGTTCAAGACAGTATGCAAATGTAGCAGCTCATTACCACAGCTTTCTTCCTATCAAGAGAGGACAGCAAAACTATTCTTGAGAAAACAGGAAAGCATACTTAAGTGAGATTAATTTGACACTTTCCTCCATTACAGTTTTAAGAACAATTTAGAATCCCACACATTAAGCATTTATTTTAAAATGCAGATGTATGACTTAACAGAGAATACCAAAATACACAAATAGTAATTTGAGTTCAAAAAGCCCAACAGTTTTACTGTTGCTCTTCACTGCATAACAGCTTCAGATTCTCAAAATTAATTCTACACACTTCATTTTGCATTTGTTGGCCACTTAAAACTCTTATGGATGTAAACAGGAAACCTAACCAGCAAAGGCAGCAAAATATTTTAGAATAGGTCCTGATAATAGCTTGCTTTATCATCAGTCCACAATGTCACAACACAATACCCAAAACGCTGAAAAATAACTCAGTTATAAACAAGTGTGTGTACACATACACAGCTGCACACCAACTTCCTATGCAGGCTATCATGAAAGCAAGAAAAAGTAAGAAAATAAATTACACGGACATCTTATGGCACACACAAAGTTCAAAGAATACTTCCAGAGGAGAATTAATGCCTTCTGAAAAGATACTGGCTTTTCCTTTGCCTATGTAATCAGAGTCATTCTATTGTACTTACCAATATTTTGTTATCCACTTTATCTCCCTTGGTTTCCAGCTTTACTTTCTTCTTGACAGAAATTTTGATTTTCCTCCCAATAACATCCCTGACACTTTCTGAAACAAAAGAAAATATCTTCATTAAATACCTTCAGTGTCAACACAAAAAGGAAACAGATGTCACTGTTGCGTTTTCAGAAAGACTCAGAGCTATGTTGTCCGACTGCTTGCACTCATGGAAGTCTCATGCACATGCACCAGTACTAAACACAACCTAACACAATTATAATTTTGTAAGTATGCCATCTACACAATACTTTGTGTCTACTATGATAGCATTATTGATGTCATATGCCTGGATTCTAAACACAATTTGATATTTTCACCAGCACTACTTACATATCAAAAGCATTCCCAAGACAAGGCACAGCACTGCTTAGCTCCATTCTGGCAAAATAAAACAAATTCCTCACTGCTATTATTTGTACCTGAAAAGCTTACTAAAGCAAATTAGCTCCTTGCATTGCACAAATTTCAACCTCTTGTTAATATCAAGGAGGCTAAATGGGTCAGGCAATGGAAGAGCAACTGTTCACACATTTTGCACTCTGTGCATTGAAGTAGCAAAGCAAACCAAGCAGACTTCCAGATAGTAACACCTGGCAGCTATGCAGAGGATGCTGTGGAGGCAACATTGGTCTTGGTCCAAATCCCAGGAACAATGTAGCCACTCCGTGGTGCCAGCACCAAAGTTACATTAGTTGCCATAACGTTTTAATACGTACATGCACACACATGTATACACAGCCTCTGCCAATTATGGCACGAACCAGCTGCTTTTCCCCTGAACATTTGCACCCTGGCCTGAAGGGAACATACACACAGAGAACTGTGTCTAGAAAGCTTATACAACTACTGACACTGATGGAATTGAGAGATAAACAGAGGAGTTCATCTAGAAGAGCCAATTTGGCACCTTCCGTAAGTTTCACTCCCCAGCCCGCACTGAAAGGGAACGAGAAAGAGATCTTTTAAACACATTAACCTACTTCCAGCCCAACAACAGGCATCTGTAAAAGGAAAGTCTCCGCCCTCTCCAGACACATACACTTTGCCCTAGGGCACGCTTAAGTTTAAAAGCAAAAATGAAAGATAACAGGCTATTCCTAAGGCTTTTAATTATAGTGCTCTATATAGCGCTTTTCTGCACAATTTTCGTCCGGTAGTCAGAAGACGTTAGCACAAACAACACACCATTTATTAAGGCTGGATGTTTAACCCAGGCCACCGTGTTCTGCCTGCAGGGCAAAAGGGTGTGCAAGACAGAAACGTGGCTGGTCAGAGAGACTCTTCACCAGAAAGAGCTCTTTCTGCAGAATCGACATGTTTTCCCCAGGAATTTTAATTTTCCTATCAGGAAACAAAAGCTCCTCGGTAGCAGCGGCTTGCCCAGCAAGAAGCCTGTCCCAAGCCGCGGCAGCCCCGGTGGCAGGCAGCCAGCGCGGCCGGCTCCCGGAGCAACCGCTTGGTCCGGAGCCAGGCTGCGAGATCCCGGAGCAGCCAGGTAAGCGGAACCCGGGGGAAAGTCCAGCCCGATGTGAACTGCTCTCCCAAGGCTTCCTCTCCCGTGGGTAATGCCCAATTCTGGTCTTTCTGCCCCTGCTTGGGAATCCAGAAGCAAGCTGACCATAGAGTCTTTTTCATCAAGTCCTGTCTCATTGCAGAAGGTATTGCTGCTGTCTCTGCTACTTCACCTCCACGTGCAGCCTGTGCTTTCGGTTCCTCCTCTCCCACAAACAGCTCCAAGTGCCTACATGTAGCCAGGGGACTTCCTCCTGACACACCTGCATGGAGAGAGCTTCCCCTTGCTGTCCCACGGGTCCCACACAGCAGAAGTAGGAATGACTGCAAGCCCTCAGCTCCAGCACTCTTACTCCAACAAGCCATAGGGAGAGAAGGGGCCTGGGACCCCAGACTGCACAAAGCATCATCAGGATGTCAGCTCCTCACAAGGCTCTATCTGCCTGAAAGGGCTAGAAACACTACCTCAAAGAGCTAAGATAGAGATTTCATAGATACTCTCCATGGGACTGAAGACAATTCCTTCCACACTGGGTGGCAAGTGGACCGGGAGATGGAAACATAACATTAGGGTTCACATTTTAAAGTGTTCATCCATTTGTAATGCTGGAGGCTTCAGACATCCACATCTGGGAGGAGTGGATGCAGGCAAGCCAACAGTAAGAGAGGGTTTCTTTGAAGACTATGACCTACGAGACCTGACAAAGGTCACACGGGAAGTGAGTAACAGAAAATCTACAGCTCAAACACTCCTACCCCAGTTTAATCTTCACACTCCAATCACTCCGCGTTTAAGCACATCCTTTCATACTGCTCTCAAAACATGGTTATTACAAAGAGCCTACTTAAAGGTTAAATTTTAACATGCAGACACCAAAATACTGCTAGAAATTAAACCAATCTACATGAACAGATCCCCACACCTCAGAACAGCCCTTGACAAATCAAGCTAAGTGGGTGCAGGGCACCAGGGCTGGGGGGGCAATTCTTAAGATGGTTCAAAGGCACCAGAGGAGGGGATGTGTGAAGATGCTCACCTTATTCTCCCCTGTAGTACACAGCACACCTCACCTACCACATTAGAGTGCAGACCCATGGTGAGTAAGAAATACTGTGTATTAGCACCTCAAACATGCCTGGCCACTTTAAAATAGGAAAACTCCATGGTTTTAACCATAGCTACTCCTAGAACTCTTCCCAGCTCATCATTTCTTAACAGTAAGTTATAGACCATGGTCCCTCTATAAACACATGGTTTGGAGACGAAAAGGACTGCAAAATAAGAGCTATTTTGACTCTACAGAAAAAAAATCTGCAGCAGCTGCAAATGTCCACCCAGATTTTACCAATATTTGATAAATTCTAAAACCGCTTGCTGACTGACGAAACTGAAGGAAATGCAACCATGTAAATTACCTAAGTAAGGTCTGAAGGATTGTATTCAATGACATATATACCTTGTTGCCTGACAAATTTCTGTTTCCATCTGTCTTTAAGACAACACTTCAAATTATTACAATGCTGGTGAGATTTTTAGAGAGCTCTTCAACAGGAAAAACCAAAGGAAATTCAGCCTGAACAAGGTAGCTGAGGGCCTGGAGCATCAAACCTGTTATCCCCAAATGACACTGGTTACACACACGCCGCGTGTGTAACGATCCATTTACTGGAAGCTCCCCAAAAGCAGTGACAGCATTTTCAGGGTCCTTGCCATCACCTGCGACTGAGTTCCTAAGCGTATACCATGCAGGATGGAGGCTCGTGTGCACGGGGCCACAAAACTTTAATTACAAATACCCTCACTCCCTCCTACGTCCAGAGGAAAACGAGTCTTAAACTACGCAAAACCCGGGAGGATAAATAAAAAACCACCGACCGGAGCTTCAGCCCGTGCCGCCAGGCTGAGGCGCACCGAGGACGTGCCCCGGGCGGGCGGCGGTGCGGGGAGCCGGGGCAGCTTCCCAGCGCGTCTGCCAGCGCTCGCAGCCTGCCGGCACCCTGGGCAGACCGCTCCGGAGGGGGGACACACACCGTGCCCCGCCGCGGCTCCCGAGGGCTCAGTCCCTGCCCGCGGCCGCCTCCCCGCTGCCCGCCGCAGCCCCGCAGCCNCCCGCCCCCCCGCTGCCCGCCGCAGCCCCGCAGCCCCCGCCCGCCCATCCCCCGCACGCAGCAACGCGGCCTCGCCGCCCCCCGCCGGCTCCTCCGAGTCCCTCCAGCCCCGAGCGGAGCCCCCCGGGCTCTCCGGCCAGCCCCCACGGCGCCTCCCCAGCTCCACACACCCAGCCCCGGATTCCCCCTAGCCCCATCTCCGGCAGCGCTGCATCCCGCGCACGGCGGCCT
>VYZP01063841.1:13931-138564 GCA_013400635.1 Hypocryptadius cinnamomeus
CGGCCTGGGCCGGCCCCGCCGCCGAGGTACCACCTGAGGCGGCAGCAGCGCCGGCCCTCCCCAGCAGACCGTGGCTTCCGCAGCTGCACCCTCAGCCTTTGCCCCGCGGGAATTCTCCTCTGGGTTCATTAAAACGAGTTTGTGGTACAAATAGGGTACGAATTGTCATCGTCACGTCAGTCCTGGCCTCCTGGGAAAGGGATTGCCCAATTCCTTTCCAGAAAAGCTGGATCACTTCGAGACTTGCAAGAGGCTAACCTTTGGTCCAGAACTCAACTGCCTCTCCCTGGCTCCGTCACCTGATCTCCATGGGGACGGCGGCTGCCTCGGCACCTGTTGTGGGATAACGCCATGGCTAGGGATGGCTTAGCAAACTCCTTGTGCAGGGAGCCTCGCTGTTGCTGAGCCTGTGCTACATTGAAGGGGTACATCCCTCCTCAGGACTAAATTAAAATCCACAAGTTGCAGCATTTTTGCTTGTTGCACTTTGCCATCGAGGGTTTTTGTCATGCGCTAACAGCCACATTATAGAAACACAGCACGCGAGCTGCCTAATTGCACTCATAAGCACAGAAAGATGCTTATTGGATGAGAGCAAAGGAAGAGGCTCGGCAGCCCTGGAAATTCTATGGCTTGCTTCTGGTAGTGATGCCTGGTTTCAGTGAAAGGATCATTTTCACTGCAGCAGGACCGTGATTGGTCCACCCTCCATCCTAAAGGGGTGAATTACTGCATAAACCTCATATTTCAAGCACTCTACAAGTGTGTGGTGGATCTGGGAGATCAAAGTCATTTATGTCTAATTAAAAGATCTGAAGTGCATTCAGTGAGAGCAACAATGTGAGTCCAATAAGAGTTGTTTTGCTGGTACAGTACCACGCTGCTGCACTCCTGTGTGTCACAGACTACTGTATACCATGGCCTTCAGAAGAAACATGAGCACTTTGAAATTGGTGTCACTTGTCAAATAAATGTATAATGTTTTTTCTTGACACCAACCAGATCTCTAAATTGTCAGAAGTGATTTTACCAACACAGATACCATTACTACTGAGATGGATAGGATTTGCAGTCTTTACAGTTTGCTGTTTACATGTAAAGAATAAACACATCCTTTAAAGAAAACAAACAAAAAATTAATATATTAGTAGAAGAATAAAGTAAGCTGTGTGCTTTTAGTATACAGCAATGTCAGCTAATGTTATCTGGGTATGAATATATATCTCTCAATAAAATGCACTGTATTCCTTTTCTCCTCTGCTCTCTTTTCCTTACTGTGGCTGCATCCTTTTATGATGGACACAGAATATCTACTGACCTCTTCCTTCCTTTTCTGCCAATTTTTCCTCATGGCTCAGCAGAAAACTGCATTTCTTGCTCACTGGATATACATAGATTTACTTCCACCAATGAACCTGGGTTATTTGTTCTGGCAGGAAGCAAAAAAAAAAAAAAAGAATTGAGAATTTCATATGTTTTCTAAGACCCAGGAGGGAAAAGTTAGACCATCAAGTCTGCATAAGAAAGGCCATAAAATTTCATATAGTTACTTATGTATTGAGTCGAATTCCCTATCTCCGAGTAAAACTTCTAGAAAGATAACTTTTATTCCATCACTATTCACCTACTCTACAAAAAATAATGTATTTTTGGATCTATGACCTCTTAAGCATGACAGTTTTTTATGCTACTACCCCAGTGTCTTGTTTCTGACACAGTATTTGAAGCATAGGCCTTGCTTCTTTGGCTGCTGCCAGACATCCACAGGCCTCTTAGCTGCAAAAATGATGAGCTCCTTCCATGCCTGCTTGCCTGTAGCATTCTGCTGGAATACTGCTACCACCTCCTCCACCCCAGTTTCCTATCATGAGCTGACATATACAATGAGCCCAGCTTGTGTAAAGAAAAAAAGAAAAGAAGAATGAATGATGGCAGCAGACAGGGCTTTTTTATCTTTTGGTTTGTTTTTTTTAATTAGCAGCACTACAGGTTAATGTAGTGTTAATGCAATATACAGATTAATACATGCCAAGGCTCCTGTATAATTCCTGCTTTGGTGCTTAGGAGACTGGACCTGGTTCAAAGTAGAGAAGGTACATTCTAAACTCAGGTGGATTCGTGCTTCCAAGACTAGGTTCAAACAGCAAAATACATGGTTTCCTATTCCTTGTTCCCCAGTCAGGAGGTAGAACATGTTTGCCCAGGCAGGCTGCTGCTCCTGCTCCTCCCACTACAGCAATGCCTAGGTATTGACACTATCACAGTGTCAGTCTGGCCTGTCAGTACAAGGGTGTTTCTAATCCCAAGGGTCCATGTCCCAGTGCAGAGAGGACTGGACCACCATCACAGAGATCCCAAACAATTAAATCCCAGTCTCCAGAGACTCTTCTCTGCAGTTTATAGGTAAGGCCTCACCATGGAGAGTTTGCTGGCTTTGTAAGAAGGTGTGCTTTCCATCCTTTTCTGTTCATTCTTGCTCTCCCTAGTCAGTTCAGCAAGGATGCAGGTGTCACTGGCATCTTTCCCAGTGTCAGGGATGCTTGAAGAAGTTCAGCCCCCTTTAGCACGTCATCTGTATCCACTTGTGGCTGTTTGCCATTTTCCATGTTGTGCCAGTGTGAGAAATTGTTCTGTCTTGCAACCTGAATTAGTGAAGGGGGCAGAAAGGGGATTTTTGCTATTTCAGTACCTGAATTTTTATTGACTTTTATTCCTCCTTGCCTGCCAATAGAAGCACATTGGCACAGCTGAGGAGGTGCCCAATTTAAACTGCAACAACAGAAGCAGATGCAGATGGATTTCCTGTGTGATCTCAGTGGCATTCCCCTAACTCTCAGGTGCACTTCATGCCCTGGCAGCTCCCAAGCAGTCCTGGCTATATTTGCAGGGCTTTGTAACCTCACATTAGGGGCACTGATGCAAAGGATCATAACTTAGGTGCCCTAGTTAGGATCACACTCCAGCAGAATCATAGAATCATCAGGGGAGGAAGAGACCTTTAAGATCATCAAGTACACCTGTCAGCCCAGCACTACCTCTGAAACCCCTAAACCATGAAAACACATCACCCAGCACCAGATCCAGACGCCTCTTAAACACCTCCAAGGATGGTGACTCTGCCACGTCCCTGGCCAGCCTATTCCAGTATCTGACCATCTTAACAATTAAAATTTTGTTCTAATATCTAATCTGAATCTCCCCTGTCTCAGCTTAAGATCATTTCCTTTAATACTCTCACTGTAGGCATAAAAGAGACTGGCTCCCACCTCGACACAATTTCCTTAAGGTAGTTGTAGCATATAACATTGTGTATCACATGTGTAGCAGGCGCGTGAAGATGGAAAGAGGCTACGTGGTCTTCTGCCAAAGCAGAAGATCTTTGAAGTAATTTTAAAAGTGTTTCAAAGGATAACAGATTTGTCTGCCAAAAGAATGGGATGTGTGTGGCTTTGTTGAAGATACTTTTTCTCTAAAGGCTGCTCAAGTTGTTGTAGTTCCTGGCATGACAGAAATGCTGACGAGAGTAGTGGGCTGGATTGTGTGTGGGTTAGATGGCTGCAGGGGATGTTGCAGCATTCAGAGCTTGTATTTAACTGACAGTAACAGAGCAGGGAGGGAGGAACTAAGAGCTTCAGAAAACATTGATCGGCAAGACATTGACACAGAAAGGACTGTGGAGGCAAAATGTCCTCAAAATGGCAGTCTTTATGCATCAGATTAACCATTAATTGCACGAAGTAACTTCTGATGGACTTTTGATTCCACCTCTTGCAGGTCTATATTATCCTGGCACCTCACAAGCTGTACTGACATACAGTATAACAAATTCCTGTTTCCCTGCCTGTCTGCTGCCCTTGTCCTCCTTCTCAGCCTAAATCCTGTCATCTCCTGCAGATAAGGCAGGTGTCAATATGAGTTGTTGCCAAGCCGTGTACACTGTCATAAGGCAGGGTATTTATAGTATCATGTGTTGCATGTGCTCCCTGGCAACTTCTCTGGCCCTTGTATAATGGCTTCAGCACTGAAGAATTTATTTTTTTTTTCCTGAGAAGCAGTAGAATGATGCTATCAACACCAGGAAATGATCAATTGAATGATCCTCCGGAAGACAGTGAAAAGATTTCAGATGCCAACAGCAGGTGTCACACTGACATTCAGGTTACACCCTGGAGTCATCCTGCTGCATCAAGGTGGGAGAAAGCAGGTGATCCAATCTGATTTGCAAAGCTGCCTCACAGTCTGGAGTAAAAGCTTGGAACATCCTGTAAAAGACAGAATGTCTCATTAAAAAATAATTGTAGGTATAAACAACCCAGGTTTGCCAGTTGCATTTCTAACAGATTTGAAGGGGTGAACTCTTTCCCAGCTATGCCTGTGCAATCCCATAGATACTGGTTCCTGCCCTGTTTGAAGCCAGACAGAACAGGGCCATACTGCTTCATGTACCACAGTACTAGCCAGCAAGACATTTCCAAGAGCAGTGTCATTTAAGGAAGTGTTTCTTTTCAATCACTGCAATTATTATGGGCATTTTGAAGACCAAAAGGCAGCTAATCTGCCATTCTATGGAAGTATATGAAGCACAATTAAGACACATGCTTCCAATTATTTCTGAGCCCAATTGTTCATGAAATCTATACATTCATGCTGGCTTTATTTCCATTCAGCCTGAAAATAATTTATAGCACTTCCAGTTTTGAGATCTCTCCAGTTGTTTGTTTGTTAAAATTTTTACCCAATATATATCTTTCTGTTCATTTTTTATGTGTGGTGATAACATTAAATGTGATATTTAGGCTCCTCACACTGATCATATATGTTTGGAAACCTGTAGATGTTCCAGGACTTAGGGATCTTTTGACATGATCCTTTAGTTGGGGAAAGAACAGAAAACAAGTAGCTAGCTAATTGCACAATGGTAAATATGTCTTATGTTGCTGGATGATTGGGTGCCTTCTTTGCATTTCACCAGGTGAGACAAAATTCATAGAGAGGAATGTGTGTCCTACATCAGTCCTAGTTTGGTAAAGGAAATGACAGACTTTGTAACTAGTCTCCGGTTGTTATCTGTGACTGAGTCTTTTCAAACCTTTTCCTCTGTATGTTCCTGTGATTATTTCTGTACCTTGCACCCAAAAAAAAGTATTCTGTCTTGATTTTAAAGAGGATGACTATAAATGCAGCAGCAAAGATGTATGTTTTGATAAGGCATACTTTGATGGTAGTGCTAAGAAGAGAATTATGAAGATCAGTTGATGCCTCATGAAACTCTTAAAATTAAAAAAATCTATTCAGAAAAATTCTTGTTACTCCACTGTGTTTGGAGGGGGAAAGGAATAATACCAGGCTCACTGGAAATAGGTCTGGGAGGAGCATGCCAGTGTTTGAGGGACAGAGCACTAGCAAGGTCCTTGTCTGCCGTCTCAGTGGAGAGAGAGGATGGAGATCCATGCAAGGGTCATTGATATGTCAGGAACCACAGAAGTGCCTGCAATGGTCAGGTAGGTAATAGGGCTTCTCCTTCCATGAAGGTGGCAGGACCAATAAGCCAGCTGAGATACATCTACACCAGTGCATGCAGCACAGGCAATAAACTGGAGGAACCAGAATCCACAGTGCAGCAAGAAAACTATGACAGATTTCCAACACAGAAACATGGCGGCTTGCACAACTGGAGTGCTGCAATGGAAGGCTACAAACTCTTCACAAGGAGTAGGCAAGGAAGGAGAGGTGGTGGGGTAGCCCTCTATGTTGGTGAGTGTTTTGACTGTCTGGAGCTTAGTGATGGTGATGATATGGTTGAGTGTTTATGGGTAAGATCAACTAAGCAGATATCCTGGTGGGAGCCTTTTACAGACCATACAACCAGGATGAAAAGGCAGATGAAATAATCTGTAAGCAGCTGGGAGAAGTCTCACAACCACTGGACCTTGTACTCATGGCAGACTTCAACTTAACAGATGTCTGCTGGAAATAGAGCTATGAGAATGTAGTCTAGGAGGGTCCTGGAGCGTGTGGAAAACAAGGCTGGCAAGGAAGACAACTAGGGAATGTACCTGCTGGGCAGATTGTTTTTAAGCAGAGGAAGAATTGGTGTGGGATGTGATAGCTGAAGCCTGTCTTGGGCAGATAGGAAGTTTAGATTGAAAATTAAGTACAATTCCTTCACTGAAAGGGTTGTCAAGCATTGGAACAGACTGCCCAGGGAAGTCATGGAGTCACCCTCCTTGGAGGTATTTAAAAGACATGTAGTTGTGACATTTAGGGACACAGTTTAGTGGTGGACTGGGCAGTACTGTGTTAACAGTTGGACTTGATGATCTTGGAGGTCTTTTCCAACCTAAATGATTCTATGATTATTTTATCATCTATTTCCATATTCCTCTTGCTCCTAACAGTTTTAGCTGGCATATGTGTGTAAAACCGGGATCTTTGTTGCTAAAGAGCTCATTTGCTTCTGCTACTTAGCTCTCTCTCATGAAAGCATAATCCTTTGCATATCCCTTCACACTTAGACACTTAGAATTTGTATAACTTGAGATGCTGAACTAGGGGCAAAAGCAGATAATTCCTAAATGAACTGTCTATACTGGCATCCTGTTTTTCTCTGTTCTGTACAAGGCATTACTAGCAACATGTGGAATACACTGAGCAAGATACTGGATGGAAACTTAACATTTTAAAGCATTTAAAACAGGTATGTGAGCATTGCAGCTACTTGGGTCACCTGTCCCTAAGGCAAGCTCCATCATCTTTAGGGTATGTGAAATCTCATCTCTCCTCTACTGGAGATGTCAGATGTCTTGGCAAGCCTCTTTTTCTTATCATTGACTCCAGCTTAATCAATCAACACTCCCTGATTTGTTTCCAGCCCTGTGATATTAACTAGTAGCTGTAATTGAGGTGGTGAAACTCCACAGACATTATTTTACTGGCTGAGGTAACTGAAGAAGACAGATTTTCTTTGTAGCAGTGAAGTGGATGAAATGAACCTGTATAAAAATAAATCTGAAGTAGTTCTGACCTAAATTTCAAACTGAGCATGATTCTCTCTCCTTTTTAGTAGTTAGAGGCTTCTCTCTCAGCCTTTATTATTCTTACTTCTACCCCTGCAGAAACTACTAACAATCCTTCCATCAATACCAATACCTTCCATTCAACCTAGCAACCTCTGCTGCAAAAAATATGTTCTTTAAATCTCAAAAAGCATTCTCAGAAGCAGCAGATTGTGGAGAGGTCATTGACCATATGGTGTGTCAAGAGCCTTTAAGAGAGCATGCTAAGCCTAAATGGTGAGACATAACTCTCCAGCTCACACTGTGATAGCCTGAGAGACAGGGGGAAAGGGTGAGATATGTGTAGGAAAAGTTATCTTCAACTATACTGCTTTGGGACCAGAGAAGGAGGAATATATAGTGATTAAAGAGAACACTAGCAGCAATTACATGTGCATTTTAAGTGCAAAACAAGCTCTCTAGGTACACTGAGCTATCAATCCTTTGAATTTCAGCCACTTTTAGGAAAAGTTTGGGATGTGGCTAGAACATGCAGGAGTCTCCTTTCACACACTAGACCTGAACTCTGATGTGTGCTGTAGCAGTAATATTTGGTATGGTACTTCTCCCTTTGCACAAGCTTCTTCCTGTGGAGGAGCTTGCACAATATAGTCTGAGAACCTCTGCATGCTTATGTTGGTAAACCATTTACAGAACTCTTGCAGAATGGTGTTCTAAACTAAAATTGTGTTGGTCTTTGTCACAGACTGGAGAATTGCTCAGCTTGGTACAGTACTATGTGGGAGGACTCTTTTATTTTTTTTTTGCCCTCATCTTTGTACCCACCTTGAAAATCCACAGTTATCTCTAGATTCATGAGAACTCCCTGTGAGGATGAGATCTTTCTAGAGCTCTCCTTGCCATTTCCAGAGTGCTTGAGTTGTCCTAGATTTTGTAAAATAAAACAAGGAACACTGGTCATCTCTGGACAGCTTATGAAAGTTTTACAAATAAAATACAGGGGAATTAGCAAGCAGGGAAAGCAATGTGAACAAACTGCAAGAATGTCCTAGCTGCATGTTTCTAATATAAAACAGCATCAGATGTGGTATTGCAATGTAATAGGAATTTGCTGGCAAAATGAGATTTCCATTTCCAGGTCTGGCCATAACAGGATATTAACATAAGAGTTGACTAACACAGTAAAGTTGAGGTCACATCAGGTTTTCTGGATGGATATACTTCATCAATGACTTAGAGAAAAATATTTTTTAAAGTGCTATTTTTTCATATTCAAATCATCACTTTTCAAGCCTGAAAAAAATTCCTGTGCAATAGGATTATCACCAACACACACAACCTCCTTTCATCAGCACACACGCATATGTTCCTCTGAGTAGGTTTTCTTCCACATATGGCCATTTCAGTCTCAGTGAAAAATGGCATCTTCAGGCTATAAATTCCAAGCCCTATTTTTAATTCCTAAGAGGCTGGTATTTGGGGACTAATGCCACTACTGAATCAAATGTTTTGAGAGGTTTTGGTTTGTTAAATGGGCAAGAAACAGTACTTGCCATTTATGGTGGCCCTCAGGGTACTGCAAGGAAGTCTACCAATGACTGAGGGTATTACTTCACATCCCAGTTAAGTGTTCTGCTTACCAGCAAAAAAAAAAAAAAAAAAAAAAAAAGAGGTAAAATTTACATCAGTAGCTTTAAAAAAGCAGGAGAAACATGGCCACATGTGAAAAGAAAGGCTCTTTTTCTATTAATAACTTGAATGGCCCAGTGACGAGTACTGAGACCAGCTCTGGGACCCCCAACACAGAAAAGGTGTGGACCTGTTGGAGTGAGTCCAGAGGAGGACCATGAAGATGATTAGAGTGCTAGAACATCTCTGCTATGAAGACAGGCTCAGAGATTGGGGCTGTTCATCCTGGAGAAGAGAAGGCTCCAGGGTGACTGTATAGCAGCCTTTTGGGTACCTAAAGGGAGCTTACAGGATAGCAAGAGAGGAGGGGACCTTTACAAAGGCACGTAGTGGACATGTAGTGGGATAAGGGGCAGTGGTTTTAAACATTTAGAGGGTAGGTTTAGATCAGATATTAGGAAGAAATTCTTTACTGTGTGGGTGGTGAGGCACTGAAACAGCTTGCCCAGAGAAGTTGTGGATGCCCCAGCCCTGGAAGTGTCCAAGGCCAGACTGGATGAGGCTTTGAGCAACTTGGTCGAGTGGGTGGCATCTCTGTCCATTGCAGGGGGTTGAACTAGATGATCTTAAAGGTCTCTTCCAACCCAAACCATTCTATGACTCTGTTACTGGGTGATAAGAATGAAGAGCATGTGGGGTCTTTTGTCTGTGCTAATGGGCTCCCTTAGCCTTCAAAGGGTCGGTGGAGCACCTTAGTCACTATGCAGTGATGGAGAGCTGTTTGCTAGCTGGCACTTGGCAGCACAAATCCAGGAGCAGCTTTTTAATGCAATGTTTGCTTTCCAGGGCTGAAAGGGGTTCCTGGCACAGTTTATTTCTGGAATTTACACTAAGCATGCTCAGTCTCTCCTCCCTTGCATGGTGAAGGGTGCTCAGAGAACTTCTCCAGTACCGTGAAATCACTGAACATTTTGCCAGAGAGGCAGTGACCTGAAGCCAGCAGCACCAAGGGAACACTTTGAGAACAGGAGAAGGAAAAACACTTGTAAAATTCCTGAGATAAGCCACAAATATGAGGAGGTTGTGGAAGGAAAGCCATCCTTAAAGTTCCATGGAATGCCATCAGCAAAAACAGCCTAAGATGTTTCTGCTCACCCTATTACCACATTTCATAGTCACTTGACTGGTTTGTACTGGTTTTGGCTGGGGCAGAGTTAATTTTCTTGGCAGCAGCCTATATGGTGCTATCTTTTAGGGTTTTGCTGAAAATTTTGTTGATATTAACATGGGTATGTGTTAGCTACTGCTGAGCAGTGCTTACACAGTGTCAAAGCTGCTTTTACTTCTCACATTGACGCACCAATGAGTGGGTTGGGGGTGGGCACGAGGTTTGGAGGAGACAGACATGGGGCACAGCTGACCTCTGTGACAAAAGGGATATCCCATACCATACAACATAATAATCAGCAATAAAAGCTGGGGACTGGCCAGGCACTAGCTGGCTCAAGGACAGCAGTTGCTATTTCTTGCATCAGTTGTCTTTCTTGTGTTTTTTTTTGTTATTGCTTTTGTGTGTGTGTGTGTGTGTGTGTGTGTGTTTGTGGGGGGGGTTTGTTTCTTTCTCTTTTTTAGTTTCCTTCCCTTTTTACTTATTAAACTGTATTTATCTCAACTCATACATTTTCTCACTTTGCCCCTCCTATTCTCTCCCCAACCCATGGTAGGAGTAAGCAAGTAGCTGTGTGGGGCTGAGGTGCCCACCAGGGCTGACACACAAACCAGGCTGTTACAACTCTTTGCAGGGCTGTACTGAAATCCAGATGAGAAGGTCCACATCAAAAACAAATCAGTATATCATGATATTGAGATCAGATTCATAAAGAGCAGATGCTCTAGGAAAATCACAGATTATCTTTTAACTTGCTGTGAATGCTTTAGACCACTCTGCCATTTCTCTGATCTCAAATCACCATTGGAAAGACCACACACTAACTGAATGTATTTGCTATTAGGAAAGCATTACCCACATAGTTCTTCAGAATGTAATCAGTGATCTGCAAAGCACAAGTTTATGAATAACTATTTGCAGTTTCTAATCTCCAGCCCACATTTTGATCTCAATTACAGATGCCTCCCAGTCAGGGGAGCAGAAACAAGACCACATTATTAAGGCAGGACATAAAGATTGCAAATAGAAAACTGTATGACTGGCTGTAATATTCACAGTTTACAAACTGTGTTTTTCTGTCAGCAGTATAGGTCAAATGGTATTATTTCTGTTCCCCCTCTGGACGATTTACATAACAAACTAGTACAACAAGAACAACTTATTTCACAGTCAGCCTGAAGTTTTCTTTTGGCATAGGAGCACCAGTTCTCATCAAGTTCAAGTGCTCAAATGATCTCTGAAAACAATTAATGGTCACCTCTCCAGGGGAATAATGAATTTCGTTAAAGATTTTTGGAAGCATTTTTCCCAGTCACCAACCTTGGCTGTAATTTTCTGTAACACCATTTCTCAAAACAAAAAATATATCAGATTATTATGATTTTGTGCAGTAAAACAAAGCAGTGTCAGGGACGAGCTCTTCTTCATTTCTACAGAAAGGATCCATTTAGCAGCCTTCAGTCTGCCCCTAAGTGGTTAATGTAGTGTTCAGAACAGCTTTTTATTACCCTTTCTTCCCTCCCTGCCTCACTGCACACATGCTCTTTCTTTTTTCCCCTGCAACTTGATGCTTTTGGTTCCTTTCACTGTGTATTATCTGCTGCTGGCAGTAATCTTAGCTCTTCAACTGACAGCAAAATTATGAGGTGCTCAGTACAAGATGACAATTTTCCTTCCCTCATTCTAATTCATTCGTGCCTCCATCAAGGAATCAGTGTCATCTTTTCAACACATTAACAGCTCTCTGCTGATAGAAAGCATTAGTCCCCCATTCTTCAGCAAGAGGTCAAAAATTATTTTTGTTTTGTAACAACACATTAAATTTTGTGCTTTGGAAAATTCCATTGCTCTCTGATTTCAAACAGCTAGGCTGCTGTCTCAGTTGGCACAGAGCAAAGAGAGGGTTTGCTTGGTGAGACACCAAGTGACACAGGCAGCTAAAATTCTTTCCTAGACAGGACCATAGTCGACCACCAGCCTGGTTGATTACTTTGGTTACTTGCTTGCTTTTCTTTTTTTTTTTTTTTTGGCCTACTCTTAAGAAAGGCTCTTCATTTTGATATTCACACAGAGGCTCCTGGCATTTTTCTACCTTTAAAATAGTTTTTAACTAAATGCTGCCATAAGCTTTTTGAAAGTTACAAGAATCTGGGTTTATATATAACCAGAGAAGATATAATCTATTTCTGTCTATTTCTGTATACATGGCATGGCATTTATTCAGTCTCCCATACAGCTGAACTTATCTGGGTAGACAAGTGAGTTCCCTTATTCCCAGGCAGCTTCATAACAGGAAACCTTGGTCAGTGTTACACACACTCATTTGCATTCAGTGTAGCAGAAGCTGAAAATCTTTGTCAGAAAACTTGCATTAAACTGTTCAGTGAGCACGGTTGTGTTTCTGATGGGTGATAGGACCTGAAATGAGCCTGGCAGCAGACAGAGACTGAGAGGCTGTGCTGACCCTGCCAACGTCCCCAGGCACTGGAGCAGAGCCCAGCTGACCAGCTCAGTTCAAGGACACATGAGGCTGGCAGTGACACTCCTTGTGCTGCAAACAGACATATGGATATAGGGGTTTTCCTACCTCTCTTTTAATTGTAGCTCTTGGAACAATTTGAAACCAAAATAAGGAGAATGAGAGATGGAAACAACCTGGTTAAAAATGTCCTATACAGCAAGTATGCAGTAAAATATGCATACTGCAATATTTGCAGATAGGGCCGGGATGAAGCTGAGGTAGAAAACTGTGGTTTTGGGTGAAAATAGAAGTTGAAGAGCTAATTCAGCATTCACCTCAGCACTGTCAGAGCCCTGGCAGAGAAATCAGCAGGGCTCCTGAGATCTGCAGCAGCAATAGCAGGACACTCAAAGGACAGGGTTCGAGAAAGAGAAACCCATTCCTTTGGGGCAGAGGTGGACGACAGAAAAAAAAAACACTAATATTTTGAAACTGTTGAGGAGATCCAGCTTTCTTCTAATGCATGTGCCAGCCATAATTGCTTCATGCCTCTCCAGGGAGTTTTGAGGGGTTCCTGACGAGGGGTATAGGCCTTCCGCCCCTTGCTGAGCACAAACAGTCTGACACAAATCAGGTTGATTGCTCCTTTCCAAGGGCAATGTTGTGGGCACATTTCCCAGGAAACTAGGAGTTCTGTGAACATTTAGTTTATTCCTGTTATCTTGGGAGTAACTGTATCTGTTTCCAGTTTTACATCAGACAGCATCTGAAATTAATGTTCTTTAATAAACCGCAAAATGTGGGTTGTTATCATCTCAGGGTGAACACACATACAGTTAGACCTTTGGCAGGCCTTTTTTATGCTCTACCTGCACCTAAGAGTGATCTTCAGGTTTTGTCCCATGCTGTCCTGTGTTGTTGGATTTAAGTACTTAGCAGTGATTCAGCAAAAAAAAAGAGGGAAAAAAACTGCCACAAACACAAAGACTTCACTCCTCCTCACTCTTCCCAGCTGCACACACCCGATCGACTCATTTCCTTTCCCAGCAAAGGAATTAGGCCCCCGCAATGCTGTTATTTCCAAAACAAGGATGTTCAGCTATAAAACTTTTGCTTTTGTGTTAGGGAAAATGTGCCAGATGTCCTTGCTGCACAAGGGACGAGCCTGGAGACGAGCACACAGCGTACACCAGTTTGTTTGGGGAGATGCAATATCTGCCAATGTATTTAATGCAACACATGCCAGCGCCCTGAGTGCAGAATGTGCCAAAGCTGCAGAGCTGTGAGACAGCAGGAGATGCTCACCCCAGGGGATGGAAGCTGCCCAGTGAAGTCTTTTCAGTTCCCTGTAGTACTTACACAAAGTAATCTCTCCTGAAGCGACTTCCTCCTTCACCAGACTTACGATCCTCCTTCCCTTCTTTTTTCCAAGGGCATTAAATTATCATTTACTTCTTATTCCCTTGGATGACCACCTAGTTTATGCTAATTCCCTTGTGAAGTGCAGCTTCTCCCTAGAGACCTTTCACAGAGCTTGCAATGTTTTCCTGCGTAACGATGATTTCCCCATGAAATGGGCTTGATTTGAAAAGAGAAAGTGTTTCCTTGAGCTGCCAGCTCAGTCAAGCCTCCAGCAGCTGAGCTGGCTTTCTTCCACCTTAAGCTGGAATGACGCTAGTAATCGAGGGTCGTGCTGACAAGCTCCAGGCTCCGGCTGCGCCTGTGTGACCGAGGGGCCACCAGCTGACGCTCTAAGTGACAGCTTGCTCTATCTGGTGGCTCTGACACCGTCACATGGGGGAACCCACGGCAATGAAGCTAGAAGAGTGGATGGCGGCCAGTGCTGCAGAGGGGTGCAAAGAGGAATGAAAAGCACTTAAGACTAACTAAGATCTGGAGATACCTACTCAAGTGAAAACACACCATCTTTAATTAGTTTTCAGAGCGTGAATGCACTAAGAGACTATTTTGCTGCGGACTGGACAGAATCTGTCCAGTCTCCCCTTTACAGCTTTTTCCAAATGTGCAAGAAATCCCTAAAGGAAGACCAAAATGCCTTCCTCCTTCCTAATATGACACCATGGAACACAAATTCATGCATATTCAGACACAATCTTACTCACAGGGGAAAAAAATATAGCAGCACTGAAAAAGACAGTTCAGAACTCCACTAAATTACACGTGCCACGTAATTTGTATTTTTCCTCTTTGGCAAATCAGTGCTGTTCTCTCCTGCTAGCACTCAGTGTCAGTACTTGAATGCTGAACCACCACTCAGAGCACACGGAATTCACCCAGGAACCCAGAGGGAATTCAATGTCCATTAGCTAGGGTAAAAGGGAAAAATGTCTTTGCTATGTTTCAGCTGGACTGCTGAATTTCTGCTAGGATTTCTGAGAAATGCTGTTTATAAAGCATCAGTTGGCAAGAAGGTGATTCATTACTGAAGCACAATTGAAAAATCTGGCTATCTAACAGACGTGTAAATGCGGAGCTTTTTGAAAGCCTGACTTTTCCTTTTTTGTCACTGTTTTTTTCTTCTGTCACTTGTTATTCTGAAGTGTTAAGTGTTTCTGGATGTGTCTCTAAAGCTTTCTTGTTTTTTGCTGATCTTTTTCACATCTTCATTAAATAGAAACATGTTCAGGAGAGACCAACTTTTTAATATATCTCATCAAAACTGAAATACTGCAGGAAAATAACAATGGCATTCAGTTTTTATTTAATCCATTAGCTATTCAGGAGAGCTGTGTATCTAATATTACAAAGCATGCATGTGATCTCCTCACAAGGTGAAAGAGAAGATTTTGCAGTTGAGTTTTATGTTTGTCCTTTGCATTTACTGGCTTTTCATTCTCTTTTTCCCTAACTGCTCTTGCTCCTGGAGGAGCCATAAACTTTGCTTCAGCTCTGCTGGAGACCAGTATAGCAGGCACTAGCTCTTCTCGTGAGTAAGGAATGACACCTTGTGGCTGTAAAGTGCCAAAATAAAAATAATCCTATTACATTTTGAATCATCTGTCCATTGCCTATAGGGCAAAGTTTTGTTTAACTTTCTTCTTTCTTCTCAAAGTTTTCTTTGAGGAGCCAAAGAAATATCAGCATAAATATGGGTTAAATATGGGTTTGGACTTTTTCATTTATGTTTTTATATGGTTAAGAACAATTAAACTTCCTGTCTCCCAGGAGAGAAAATGGCTTTGGAGGCTTTTCTTACCTAGACACAGTTTTTTTACTCCAGCCAGAGTAAAAGGATCATCTCAGTGGGAGACTTCACTCCTAGTCCTTTGTGGGAATTTGAGGAACAATTTTTCTCCATAAAACCTTTTGCAAGAACTGGCCAAGCAGGAGTAGGATGATCTCCCAGCAGACCTTTCTGAGACTATTAGCCCTGGTCCCCTATCCCCTTGTTAGACCTTTGCATGGCAGACCTTGACCTAGGGAGCAGAAGAAATGTGTGAGAGTGCCATCCTGATCTGGGGACAGGATGAATTTTGGCTTCAGGATATTGTTTCTGCTTCCACCATAAAGTTTAACAAATAACCTTTGAGATTCTCTTCAAATCACTGGTTTCTTAATTGTCCTACTACTAGCAAAAAACATGGCTCAAAACCTTTTTAGCTCAAGGAAATGGAAGTGTAGTGGGCTTGAAACACACCTCACTCCAACCTGGCATTTCTTCCTAAGTGGTTATTTATTTTTGTTGTTTAAATTGCACCAACTCCTAGGAACTCAGTGTGCTGTACTAACGAAATATTCAAAGGTAATGCCCTCTGTGTCTACATACTGGACAAGAAGTATCAGGTAGGCAAAATGGGTTACAGCTGATGATGTGTGCTGGGAAGACAAGAGTGAAAGAGGGAAAAACCAGGCATTTCTGCTCATCCATTGAGTTTAGATGATGTCAGATGAGAATGATAGGTACTTCAGCATGGGAAAAGTGAATTTTGAGCAGAGATGCCAGAGAGGGTATGTCTAACTTCTTCAGGTATTGGCTGAAAGCTTTGCCCAAGTGAAAAAAAGAGCGTGAGGAAGACAATGCAAATCATCTTCCTGCTCTTGAAAAGTTCACTGGGATAGTCCAGAGACTGGCAATGAAAGTTTACCTGACTCAAGCTCAGTCTGTTTTGCCCGTGCAGAGTGCGTAACTTCTCCCAAAGTACAACAGTCGTCTCTTAGAGATGCCCAGGGGAAAGAAATCACTGACTTTTCCATGTGTGACCATTTTAATGATGTAAATGGCCACTTGTCCACAGTGACAATGTCAGACACTTTAACCCATGCAACAAATGAACTCAGAGCAACCCAGACTTTTTGAACCCTTTTTGGGCTTTAAGATCACTTTTTAATGAACCTTTATAAACTTAAGAGATGAAAGACTCATCCAAACCTCTTTCCTAAACAAAGGGAATGCTTGTTCTGAACTTCCCAGTTTGGATGAATATTCTTTGCATGAATATTTAGCTTGTGGCAGGAGCCTTTTTGGACATCACATATCGTTCCAAGATACACAAACCTTTCAAAGCACAGTTGGAAAGGACCCTGAGGAATGTCATTTGAACCGATCTGAACATGGAGTTAGGTGAAATGCCCTCCAGAAGCCACTTCAAATCCTAATTTTTCTATCATTCTCTGAGCCAACTGTGTGACGTGACAAACCAGAAAGCTGTAAATAAAGCTGTGATCAGGGCCTTCATTTTGAAGAGAAACTCAAGCCTAACTCATAGTTTATTTACATCATGATGTAAGTGCTATCACTCTGCTGGAGACATGGGATGCCTCTTTGTAATTTTCAAGTTTCAGCTTTTGAAGCCTGAAGGTTTCAGAATTTCAGAAGGAAAAGAATGTGCCTGTGGATTGAGGCAAACTACTTTTAAAACATGATTTTTCAGACTCGATGATTTGTTTGTATTTTCTGGATGACCACTGATGTGCCTTCACAGCAGTGCACTGAGTTCAAGTCTTTGATTCTCTGCAATAAGCCTAAAAGATTATTTTTATACAGTCATTTGTTTCAGAGGGGAGGAAGGTGGGGCAGAAACAATTCCCAGAAATCTTTCATCAGACATGCTTTTCTAAGACAGTCAGTCAGTAAAAGCATCTGGGTCATGAGCCAGTGGAAGGAAAAGTTTCTGTCAAACTATAGAGTAATTTGAACCCATTTGTCTCCTACCTGGTCTCTTGTGCAACCTTGTATTTGAGAATACAATAGGTTAGAATACAGGCTTATATTTTCTTTAGCTTTGAGTCATGCCATTAGGGTCTCCATCAGATTTATAAAGTCAGAAATCATGAAGGCAAATGACTGCACTGAGACTCCATACAATATTATCCACAAGAGGTGGTGATTCTTAGTTTATGTCCATTCCAAGAGGTGAGCAGCACCTTCTGACAGGATTATTTAAACCGACAAATTATCTTAAGGGATAATGAGAGGTAAATAATAACTCATCTTTAAAAATATTAGACTAAGTGCCACCTCTTTCTCTGGTTTAAGGTAACCAAGTATGTTACAATTATAGAAGATAATTAACCACTCCTTATTCTATGGAATATTATTTAAAATTCTGGAGGTATAGTAATAACCACCATTATATAAATATGAAATCTGAATCCAAGGAAATTAGTTTACTTATAGAAAGTCAATTGTGAAGACTGAAATGCAAACAGGGTGTGAGCTTACCTCATAGTCCCTGATATGGGACTATATCCCATGGTGCTTGCAAGAGCATAACTCTAAAAAAGAAAGACATAAATTTCTGGCCTGTGAAGTTCCTGTAGTGCTGTATTTGGTAGAGGAGTCATAATTGCCAAAAGGTAACTTTAAAGAGAAAAATGCAGAATAATAAAATATAGTCAGGGCTGGAGAAAACAGCAATGTGTAAGCAATCAGCATATATTTAAAAGGAATAAGAAGAGAAAAAATAGTTACAAGAATAAAGAGTACAGCTAAATCCAGGAAATTTGAGATGAAATTAACAGGTGAGTTGATTAACAAGGCTACCAAAAATGATACTTTAAAAGACTAAGTAAGGGAGCAGGTTTCAAAGGAAAAGACTGAATGCAGCTCAATAAATTTGGGAATGGATATCACTTAAAATCATATTTATTCTTAATTAAGAGGCCTTTAGAATGAGACCTACTTATCGAATAAAAGCATTCTAATAAAGTGGTCCAAAGTTGCTTAACAGACACAAATTTGCCATGTACATTCTGGTGTTCTGCTTGGCTGCACCTTTTCAAGGAGGAAGGCTACAGTAAAGTCATACTGGGAGCTTCCATTTGAACCCCTCTCTCACAGCAACTCCTATTTTAAAGGAGGCCTCCTCCTTTGCAGAAACACAGTCCTGTTAGACCGTGGGTTTATCCATCTGGAAGGGGTTTGCAACTGGTTTAGCTCTCACACCTGTGAAAGACTGGATAGCCTGGAAGCCTAGCTTAATGGACTGGTTTCACTGCACTGGATAACTTTCTGCAAGTGGGAAAAAGGAAGTTTAGGAAAAGATTAAGGAAACAACAGAATTTTGCCTGAAGCACAGTATTTATTTATTGACCTGTAAGTGGTGCAGCTGTATTTTTAATGTTTGATGAGAAAAAGCTAAGATAAATATTTCAAGAGGTATGACTGTCACGTCTCCCACCGTTATTCTGGGCCAGCAACCTAGTTTGAAAGCTTTTTATTTTTTTCAGAGGTGAGCCTCCTGCAGTGTTTCTGACTCAAATCTATGTACACACATGCGAAGCATTAGATGGTTTCTAAATCCTACATGTTTGATGCTTTGTGGCAGGTCCTGCAGGATAGTTGAGCACAGAACAGGAAATCTCTCCTAGCTACCTAAAAAACTTCTTTGTGTACAGTGGTATGCCAAGTTTATTGGCAATAAAATCCAAATGCTTGCCAATCTTTCAAATTGTTTCTAAAAATATTTAATATATATGTGATCATCCAGTTGAGATTTCTGGAATGATTAATCCAATTAATTTTAGAAGAAATTGCCTGCAGGCCAACAAGTAAAATGCAAAAAGAAAGCATTAATTAAGATCACATACAGAACTTTAAATAATTAGAAAGAAAATATTGTGTTCCCAAATACTAAATTTATCCATGGTCTCTTTGTCATCCTCCCCTTTAAAGAGTATATGAAATTTACATCATGCTTTTATTATAGGGTGAATAAGCCTGCCATATCTTCTCATTTAATAGAGACTTGCAAGAGGCAGCCCATTTAGCAATGAAGAAAACCAAAAGCTTATTTTCCACATATTTTTTTTAGAATACACATTGATGTCATGGCCCCACTGAAATGTGCAGCTGGAGGAGAGCACAAGTGGGAGGAAATAACTGCAGCTGGAAGCAATTTCTACAGCATCACGCCTTGGCCTGATCAAGGCTGCTTTGGGGCCCAGAGCAAAGTGGTCATTTAAAATCATATGTAGAAAAAAGTGTCATTCTGACCACACTTTTCCTTGTGAGAAGCTGTAGAACAACAACCACCTGCTCTGACAGGGCAAATACTACAGCCTGCACAGTCCTCTGATGGTCCTGTTGTGGAGAAATTACTTATTGATGCCACAGTCATACAAGATTCCCAATCCCAGCCTTGTCCTATCAATGTGCTACTCCTTACTGGTTTCAGTCAGCTCTTGATGAGGGCTGGAATCACTCTTTTCAACATTAAGCCTTCAGAAGGTTAACTGCCAGAGCCAGAGTGAGGAAGACAGTGGCTATCACAAACATTTGCAGAACAATACCAATACTGAGCCTACTACAATTGTTTAAGCCCCCATTTCACCTCTGGCAGAACAACTCACAATGTTAGGCCAACACCATCTCACCAAGATAAATGCAAATGGGCAGCTGTACTGCTGAACCTACATCTAAACCTAACCTACAGCTAAGCACACATTGATTTAGCTATTGCCTTCATTTTTAATCACTGAAAAGTATTATCTTAACTCTGCAGGGTAGCTCCAAATTTCAGAGGGCTGGAGAGCCAAAAGAAAAGCACTTCTCTATTAACACAGAGCATGGGTGAGGACCTGAAGGCTGCATTTCAATATCACTCCCTGATATGGGAATGAGAGGTCAACCCCTTGCCATAGCTCAGCACCTATGGACAGAGGGCAAACTCTCCAGGTAGCTTCTGATTTTGAACATCTGGGCAGTCATAGTGACTTCAGCAAGGTATTACATATTTCAAGAGAGAAAGCACTGTTGGACCTGACATGGTGGATGACACAGACCATCCCATCCCATCCCGTCCCGTCCCGTCCCGTCCCGTCCCATCCCATCCCATCCCGTCCTCTTTGCACTGAGTCAGCTAGTGCAGGATAGGGTGGCTCAGCTCTGAATTACAGCATATTATTAAAGCATGCTCTAATGTCATTAGAGCATGTCAAGGCATGAAGACTGACTGTATTCACCACTATTAATTGCTTGGGCAAAATCCAACATCAAATACTTGCATTTAAAAATAAGCTGGAAAATGTTCGGTTTCCAAATTGAAAGCCAGGAGGAACTGGTCAGTAGGTGGCACAAGAAGAGCACAGCACTGCACTGCAGTATGGGATCTGAGCGGCCAGGGTTGTATCCCAAGCCAGCAATCCTGCCTTCCCCCGGCTCGCCCTTTGCAGTATTTATAAACCCTGTTAGCCAGTGATTTAGCTAACTAAATCATTGCACTGAAGCACACGGAGTGAGGGGCTTAAGTGGAAGCTTTCTCTGAAATGCTCCTTATTCCATCCCAGAGTGCATTGTGTACTCTTGACATCCACTAACATCACTACATCAACTGCTTTCAAGTATTAAACAAGATTGAAAACCACTGCACAACAGAAGTTTGATATGCCAAAGTAAAATGCTCCAACATTTAGCAGGTTTGCTATCTTGAAAAGCTCTTGCTTACGTTGCAGTCAGAGCACCTCAAAGCCTTTTAGAGTGTTGGGGGGAATATAGCCACACAACTGATCCCTTCTGCTGAGGAAAAGGTTTCATGAACTGTTTGTTTACCAGCAGCATGTTGAGGAAGAAAATAGTAGAGCCACATGTCAGGGCTTGAGGCAGCAGTTTGTGGTCATTACCGATCTGCAGGAGGTCTCTGTCTTTCCAGAGGAACAGCAGCAGCTGCTAGACAACCACATTGCACTGGGAGGTCAATGGCAAGCATCAGATTGAGCAGTTATATTGAACCTTAGGAACTCTGTGATGACTAAAAGATGTTGCCTTTGTTGGCTGATGCCTTCATTAGCTGTTGCCAAGGTTTTTCTTGTAGGTTGGAGTTACAGGAGCACCATGACTGGGTGCGAACCAGCTCAACAGTTCCTATTTCTTCTGTGCAACTGCATGTCTGCTCCTCTCCACCAAGGTTTTAAAGGAAAATGCAGAAAGACAAACATGCTGAGTGCCCTGCCTTGTGACTCTGACATGTCATCATTCATTTACAGGAGGAAAATTGAAGGGGTGGTGGTGTCAAAAATGATGTGCATAATTAAGCTTTTCTGAATCTCTCCTTTGCACTC
Source organism: Hypocryptadius cinnamomeus (assembly GCA_013400635.1). Classification (NCBI taxonomy): domain Eukaryota; kingdom Metazoa; phylum Chordata; class Aves; order Passeriformes; family Zosteropidae; genus Hypocryptadius; species Hypocryptadius cinnamomeus. Next base: position 35,725 of record VYZP01063841.1, read on the forward strand.
TGGTGCCAGAGGACTGCACGCAAATCATGCAGGATGTTACAAAAAAATAATACTGAATTGGAACCAACCAAGTGTAAAAATTAGGACTTCTGCCTGCTCTAAGGTAAAAATACGTCTACAAATAGCCAATTCTAAGCTTAGGTGTGTTTGTGTTTTATTAAAAAAAAAAAAAAAAAGGAGGAAGACAAACATCAAATACTGAAGAAAACAAGCTATCCTCAGCACAAATATATTTGTCATTGTAATGTATTTTCCTTTAATAAGCAAAATTGAATCCTACCTAGCCCATCTCTTACATTATTCCATTTTCCTGTACAGTTCTAAAAGGACAATTATAAGCACTATTAAAGCATAAAATACACCAAAGCTGTCATACCTTTCTCATTTCAGGTCTAATTTCTATTTCCAGCCCACACATACCTACTGTTATACCTCATTTATTGCTGTAAATTATGTGCATCAGCATCAGTGCAAGTAACTGATGACACTGAGATCACAGCTGTGCTGAATTCTAATTAAGAAGTGAATTTTCACCACCTAAAGTCCCCTGCACTCCTATTTCCTTCTTCCTCAAGTAAAAGAGGACAGGAAGCCTAATTCTGAGATATAATTTATTAAAGACCTGGAAATATGCTGGGATTGTCAAAGCAGCTGAGGCCGGGCATGGTGACCCAGGAACCCCTTTCACTCTGGTACAGCCACAGTTTCAGGTCACTCAAGCATCACTGGATGAGTCTTTCTTGATAGAAATAGATGATGGTGCCCATCTCCCCTTACTGGAAGCAAGTCAGTGGGGAACACAACCTGGGTGAGCTGCTCCCTGTTATGCCAGCAGTGTTGCACACCACAGTATGTGACCAATTCACTCTGACCAGTCTCCAAATGCACAGTGACACAAGACTCAGTGTGGATTCTTCGTATTTTTCAGTGTTTCTGCACCATCCATTACTTTCATTTCTGATCAGCTCCAAATGAATAATCTGACGTGACTGTTGCTTGGCAAAATGTAATGAGTGTCTGTGGAATTTCATATCTTGATTTGACAGTGATTTGTGGGTTTGGTTGTAAATCTCTAGGCTGCTTGGGGTTGTCATGCAGAATCCAGTGTGAATTCCTAGTGTGGATAAGCTGTGCCTGGAGTTTAATGTAATCTTCAGGGGCAAATGACACCAAGTTTTTCATATTCCCAATAGGGATTCAAAATGCTACAGTTAGTCTGCAACAGGATTCATCCAAAGAGCTTTAAAATGAAACTCAAATGCATCTGCTGGGTTTTACCTATCATTACAATGAGAGCACAAGATTTACCTGCCTGTGTCAAGAGCAAAAAATCAACGATGGCCCTTTGGATGACCCTCCTGTGAGATTCAAATGGCAAGGAAACCTGAAACCTGGCCATCGACCACTCTCCAGTTACACTGGTGCATGTGCAGGCCTTCCTGTCCTCGAGTCAAGCCTTCAGTGGTCTCAGCTGCATGTGGCAAGGGAAAAGCTTCAGGAATCCTGGCTAGGATACAGCCTACACATTTGCAACACAGCCTATGTAGTCCAGACCCACATCTTAGATTTGCTCTTGCCTGGTAAAAGGTGTGCAGTATGTGTGTGTGTGGGGTAACCTCTTTCTTGTGATATAGGGAACATTTAAAGTAAACCCTACAAATGTATTTGTTGAGGCAAAGCTTAAAGGTATGAGAGCAGGGCTGAAATTGCCAAATGTATGCACAGACTGGGGAATGAGATGCTAGAAAGCAGAGCTGTGGAAAGGGACCTGAGGGTTCTGGTCAATGGGAAGTTGAACCTGAGCAGTGCCCTGGCAGCCAGGAGGGCCAACCCTGTCCTGGGGGGATCAGGCACAGCATCGCCAGCTGGGCAAGAGAGAGGATTGTCCCCCTCTACTCTGCTCTGCTCTGCTCTGCTCAGCCTCACCTCGAGTGCTGGGGGCAGTTTTGGGTGCCACAATATAAAATATCCCATTATTAGAGAGTGTTCAAAGGAGCAAAATGAAGATGGTAAAAGGCCTTGAGGGGAAGCCATATGAGGAGGAACAGAGGTGACTTGGTCTGTTCACCCTGAAAAGGGGATTCAGGACAGACCTCATTGCAGTGTATGGCTTCCTCATGAAGAGAAGAGATGCAGCAGGCACTGATCTCTCCTCTGTGACAGGACCCGGGGGAATGGCCTGAAGCTGTGTCAAGGGAGGTTTAGGCAGGATATTGAGAAAAGATTTTTCATCCAGATGGTGGCTGGGCACTGGAACAGGCTCCCCAGGGAAGTGGTCACAGCATGAAGCCTGACAGAGTTCAAGAAGTGCTTAGGCAATACTCTCAGGCACCTTGTGTGATGCTTGGGGATGGTCCTTGGACTTGATGGTCCTCATGGATCCCTTCCAACTCAGATTATTCTGTGAAATTGTGTGGTGGTGGTAACTCATCAGAGAAGGAGCCTTTTAGTTATGTTACAAACCAAGTGCCTCAGGCAGCAGTGAGAGCGTTGCAAGAGTCACTGTGGGAATTACTCTGGGAATTACTCTGGGAATTATATTTTGTATATAGCAAAAGTGAAATTAGAATGTGCAAATGCTGGCCACCCCTACCAGTGCAGCACTGACATGGACACGCTGAAACTGTACTGCCCTCACATACTCCTGTTTCCCCAAAAGGCAGAAACGGAGCTGATGTTTCAAACGCGGGCCATGATTCTGTCACCGAAGTGCACAGGGGTTTCTGCAGGGCTCCCTAATATCTTCGGATCTCTCCTTGTTCCAGGGTCCCCGCAGCGCAGCACCTGCAGACTTACAGGTGCAAACTTCTGGGAAAGGCCCCGTTCCTGCCAGGGCACCTTCCCCCGGCCCAGGAGGGATGCTCGCCCCTTGCCTCCCCCAGAGCTCGCTCTCCCCAGGGACTGGTGCCCCGGCTCCTCCACGTCGCAGGAGCTCACGTAGACACCAGGCGCGGAGAATCGGGATGAAATTACCTTCATGCATAAAACATGGCATGGCGACAAAGGGACGGCAGGGCCTCGGTGGCCGCCCGCCGCATCCTGCCGGCGGCCCGGAGGCTGGCCGGGGGCTGCCGCAGGTTTGCCCGGCGGGGAGCGGGCCGTGCCCGGTGGCCCCGGGGACGGGCGGCCCCTCGGGCCATGGACCTGTCCCCGTGCCTGCACTGGCTGCGGACGCGGCTCTGGCGCTGCGGGGTCAGGCGGAGGCAGTTCTGCAGTAAGTGTCGCGTCTCAGCTCCCCGCGCACCCCTTCCCACCCCTTTGCCTTTGCCCTCAGAGCCTGGCACCCATCCCACCGCCGTGGAGAGAGACCCTGCGGCCGGGCTGAGCCCACCTGCCCTCCCCAGGCCCAGGGCTCTGGGCTTGGCTGCTGAGGGCACGGCCATGGCTCTGGGGCACCATCAGCCACGGCCGAGCGGAGCCCTGAGGCTGCGGGATCGTCGTGGGGACGGGATTCTTTGAAAGGGCCCCTGCCTAACACGGCTGAGCACTTTTTCACTTTCCTGAGAGTTTTAAGACGGGATGGTTTGTGCGGTGAAAGGGGAATAAGGAAAAATGCACAATAATACCCGCTCCTTTTTTTTTTTTTTTGACCAGCTGAAGGAATCAAAAAAATTTCTGATTGAAAGGAACATAACCAGATCGGTGAAGTCACAGTGCAGACAACACTCTGAGCCTGCCCACTCCTTTGTCTGGTTAGAAACCATGCACATCACTGATGTATATATGTGTGTGTATATATATATATACACGCATACATGTATATAAATGTATATATAGCCTTACTGCAGGTTGGTGGGGTATTTTATTCACCATCTCACCATGGTTTTACTGGAGGTAGTTTGCTTGCCTTCCCTGACAGACCATATATATGGAGATCCAGCCACTTCTAGCTGATTTATTCAGGCTCCCTTTCAGCTGGCAACTTGGAAAGAAATATTGCCAGCAGTTCTGCAGAGACACAGAAAGGTTAGTGTATCTGTGACAACTGAGGAAACAGAGAGGATTTCTTTGGTTCAGTCAACTGTAGTGTCTAATCACTCCTGAGGAGATGCAATGCTATGGCTTGGGAGGATGGACTGCGTTGGCCTGCCTCTCTTCCCATCAAGGTGGTATTTTGTGAAAGGGATCTTGGAGTTAGAATGCCATTAGGAATACACTCCAGAAGAATTAATATGATAAAATGAGCATGCTGTCTGTCAACTCAGCATGAAGTTCATGTCATTTCAATATCTTAGTTTAGTCATGGAGATAACAAGGTCTGTTTGAATTTTTCTAACTTAGAGCATGGCAGTAGAGATATGGAGCTCTCACAGCTACCTTCTTAAATATTGTTTTGCCATGAAATCAACTCCAGTGTGCCTTTCAGATGCAAAATATTACTGGTAGATGTCAGAAAGACTGATTTTCCAAGTTGTCAGTTGACTGTAGGCTGTGTTCACTGGTTTTCAATGCTTGCACCTTTGTAAGTATTTTGGTCAATTTTCTGTCTGTTAATGAAGTAGAAAAATAGAGACAGTTTTGTTTCCTGTCTACTTAGGATTACTTTCACCTTTTCCATATGAAGTTCCCTACTCTTCAAAAATAACCGTTTAGCAGATAGTTTGCAAATATGTATGGAAACTTCTTACCACAATATTCACTTTGAGTGTTAATTATCTTGTGAATACATATGTTCCTTACTTGTGCTGTCCTGTGAGTTAATAAGAACTGCTTCGAAATGCACCACTTAGCTGGAGCTCTAAGAATGAGAAATTCGAGAACAGCAGATGCTCTGAATAATTGAAGGAGGTTTCTTTGGTTGACAATGGTGCTATCTTTGCACATCTCTCAGAGCCCCTCTTTTTAGCTGGCCTGTGCCTTAGGGAAACATTGCAGCACTGAACCAAAAGAACGGGATAAAGATTTTTTATTTTTATTTCTTAATGAGTCTGAAAAATGCTAATCACTCAGAAGAGTGTTTGTTGGCTTTGTTACTAGAAATAACTTCTGGCATCTTTAATTAGGTTGCTTTAGCCTGGATCAGTGAAGAAGCACAGCTTTCTGTGATCTGTGCTGAGGCCAGTCCTGAGGAAGAACTGCTCGCTGCAAATTCCTCGTGTCCAGGTTCAGCTTGTCCTCTTTAGGTGCCTTCTGCTGAGGCACTGCAGCAAAACTGCTGCTATTACAGGAGACATGCTGATCTTCTGTTTTAAAATGTGCAGTTTAGTATTTAAAAAAAACCAAAACCACAGCCTAGTAAGGAAGCTACTGCTGGCTGGTTTTCAAAGTCTCTATAAGCACGGACTGTCGTTGTACCTCGTGTTAAGGCAGCCATTCAAAGAAACAGCCGGGGGACTTTGCAGTCCGTCTGTGTCTGCCCTTGTGGCCTCAGTTTACAGCAGAGTCCCTGAAGGAAGCTCCCTGCAGACACGTGTGCTCGTGGCAAAAACACTGCTTTCAACAAAGGCACGTTTTCAAATAGAGAGCAGTAGTTTCCTCATCTTCCTCACTGCCTGGCTGGATGTGGTTGTCCCTCCAATCAAGGGGAAGCAACTGCAGCTGGCACCAGAGAAACCCTCTCAGAGGCTTCTGACATTCACAAAATTAATTCTCTGTTTTCACCTCTCAGCAAGGGCTGGTTCCAATAGAGAGACATTGGACACAGAGTGTAAGTTCATGATACTGCTGTAAAAAATTATTCTGGAAATACTGAAATCTGCTTTTCCTCTGGACACTCCTGTGTCCATACAGATGGAAAAACATTGAGAAGCTTTCCGGGAGTGGGTCATCCACAGCATCTCAGTCTGGCTGGGCTCTCTGAGGTCTCATACAGGTTGGCCTGCTTTTCCTTCCATTTCCACTGTCCCAGGCACACATATGGTTCATGAACCTTGTAGCAACTTGAGGTCTCCAAGACTGCTGCCTGGCTGGCAAGTTTGATTGAAGCTGGCCAGTGGGTTAAAAAATATTAATGATCAGGCTAATAGGTCCTGCTCATGCCAAGATTGGAAGATGAGCTTGGATCATGGTAGTAATAACTGCGTGGAACAAGTCTTAAAACTGTGTTATGAAGAGTCTGAAAAGCAGCTGTTTGCTGCTACTCCCCAAAATGTACTTGGCTTCTGGCCACCAATGCATGTTAAAGCCCTGGGGATCTGTAGGGAAGAGGTTTCTCTGGGTTTGCCTGAACCTTAGCAGATGGGGTTTCCACAGAAAATATTAAGAGTTCACACCAAGAAAAAAGATTGTATGTCCCTGATGCAGGTCAGCAAAGAGGGAAATTCTGCTGGCTGTGTGGCCGAGGGCTGTTTTGGATGGCTTTTGCTGTTCTGCCTCAGAGGTTGCAAGGTCTCTGGTTGTGAGTGGTCTCAGCAATTCTGCAGGGTTGGGCCCATCTGTACCTCTTCACATATTGTTGAAAGCATTTGGTAAAAAGTCAAGAGCTGGGGAAGCCACAGCAGAAATATTTAGTGACTTGGTTAGAGCCATAACCCCAGGTGAGGCTGTGGGGCAAGACACAGGGTGTCTGTCCACATGCTCCCCTGAGGAGCACTGGCCACCCACGGCACTGTGATGGGTCTGGTTCTGCTTCTGGGTCCAGGTCCGTGTCTGGGTCCAGCCTTTGCCAGCATTGTCATCAGCACAAACTCAGCCTGGAGTGCTGCCAGGTATCTGGGATCCAGCCATAGTGTTTATTGTGCAAGGGTGGGCCTTAGAAACTGTATCCTCTGGTGTTAATGTACTTTCACAACCTGTAACATTTAGGGCAAGGAATTGGCAGGCTTTAATAAAATTTCGTTAAGTATTCATCGTTAGGCACATTTTCTCCTCACCAGCAAGACCTAGTAAAGTAATGTGAAGAGTTCCTTTATTCTTTCTGATCCAAACTGGCTGTGCAATTTAGAAAGAAAAAGGTCTGCTTTGTATTTCAATTTGTTTCCAACTGGAAAAAAATCAATTGCCATGAAAAATCTAAGAAAGGAAAGAAACCAGGAGCAAAAATGACATGTTTAAAAGAAAAATGGCAAAAGCATAATTTGTACATGAACTGCATAGCCTCACAATACAAAAATTTACTTTATTTTATATGTGCAACTGGTTTATAGAAAAAAACCCCAACATGTAAATCATTGGTGTTAGGGAAAGAAGGCAAGAATATTGTTTATATTCATAAATGGAAATAATCTATAAACTAATAGACAAGCCTGGATTTAAACTACACATGAATGGTAATTTTAAAAAGTGTGCTGTTTATCCTACTCATTCTTGGTAATAATGTAATAATTTTGAATTATGCTTTTGTTTTGGAAAGAGAGAAGAAGGTTGTTTTCCTGCAAAGGAGTAGACTTCATGGAGTGTGGGATAATTGTACTTTTCTTCTTACCTCAGGGAAATGTTGTTTGGAAACACAGTGTCATGTACCTGAAGGCATGGGCCCCTTGAAGTGCTGTGATACTTGTATGGGCAAAAAACCTTTCCTCAGAGGCGTCCTTTCAGGACCAGAGGAGATTGATGGATTTCAAAACCATCCAAGGCACAGCTCTTTGTCTCATCAGACCTTTGACGTGTGGAAAGAAGAATATGCAAGTATGAGTAATATTCACCCATGGCTGTGAATAACCTCTTCCCACAGAGCTTTTTTTAATTCTGTACCCGTGCAATGCTTAGACTTCATCCTTCAGTGACTGGAAAATCATAATGGGATTCAAGGTTTTGAATAATGATTAAAGTACTGAGAGTCTCACATCAGTAAGTCTTTCAAAACAACCTCAAGAACATTTGCATGGTTTGTTTTGCTTTTCGTAGTGTCACCCCTCGACCATTCATTTTTCAGTGCATTTCAGAAAGGGCGTAACTTTTTTGTTATTATTCATTACAACTGGGGAACCTGAGAGCTTAATGGTGAGTCTGCAGCAGACCCCTGGCAGGGCAGCTGGTGATGAAAATGTAGTTGATAACTTTGTATAACATGCAATAATTCACAGGTACCAATATTAAGATTTCCAAGGAAAGAAGTGATGACTGTAATTACCTGAGGAAAAGAGACAAACTCTTTGGTAACTTAAACCAGTAGCAATAGTTATTTTGTTTGCTGTTTTTTACCCCTTCCTTTAGAGGACTATGCTCTGCCTTGTTATTATGTGCTTAACACATAAACAAACCCTTAGTCATTTCATCCTTCTGGATGCAACAAAACCTTAGCCTTTCTCAGCTGAATTATCAGCAAATCTGGTAACTCTCATGCAGAGCAGTAGCGATCTCATACTCATCATCAGTTATGAGGTATTGTGCTGGGGCAATGGCTGTTTTTGGGATGACTCTACTGCTCCTCACTCTCATACAACACAAGCTTACAGGTGTCCTGAGAAGCCTTGTCAAGGATGCCTTGACCTTAGGAGACAACTGCTGAGTGAAAGGAAGCTGTTCAGTTACCAACCTTCTCCCAGCACTTGTGGGTCTTATGATGAGTTTCACCTGGGTATGAAACAATATATTGTTTTATACAATAAACCAAACACTAGGGGAGCTGCAAGAATATAACTCTGTCCAACAGCCAAATGTTTCCCTTTTTTCTTGCATCAAAACTGTTGTGTTCATAAATTAAGGACTGCACTGTTCTACTGGACATTAGTAGAACCCACAAGCTCTAGATTTCCAGAGCAGGCTGCATTACCTAATGGCTTGTGCTAAATAGCTTTTGTAAAATAAAATCCATACATAAATCCAAAGGAAATAAATCCCTGAGTGGGCCTGGTGCCAGTGCCATTTAAATCCCTCTTAGACTGTACTTAGGGGTGGAGTGTGAGCCTTGCACTACTTGAGGAGATGGGAACTGCCCCCACAGCATCTTCTCCCAGGTAGAGGGCACAGCACAACCTCCAGGTCTGACCATAACACCCTCAGCTCCTGCTCTGAAGACAAAGGGAATGGATCAATGGACATTTTGTATTGCCATATCACTGCTGCTGCTCTCCTCCTTGAGAACTGTATGGGCCTAACGTAGCCCCAAAACTTAGATGGATAAAATTAGTCAAGTCCCTCTTGCAGTGATCTTCTGAAGAGGGTTTCAACATTTTTTGCAAAACAAGTAAGGATGTACCTGAAAATAATAATAGTTAGCTGTTTCAAAGCTGGTCATTTAAACAGAGTGGTTACAGTGCCCACAGCACAGGCACGAATGACCCTGTGCCAAATAGAATGTCTACTTTTGTTAAGCCATTTAGCTCTGTTAATCCTTTTGATCATAGTAAGGAGTGATATATTGGAAAACTAAGTTGGAAAGCAAACAAAATTGAGAAGGAGCAGGCTATGCTTGTGCATAGTGAAGGACATGAGAGCAGAAGAAATGCACAGGACACCTAAGAGCCTTAAAAGCATTAGTGCAGTCACCAGGCATGGAGTGGTCACTACACTGAGCGGCTGGTTTGAGAAGTCCAGATAAAAGCATGTAACTTATATTTTAAAATATGAAATAGAACAAAATTTAGGCCTTGTCACATTAAAACTTAAACCCAAACAGGATAAATGTCACTGGTGTAGACACTGTGGCATGGTGTTTATGATGAAATAGTTTTTAATACCTTGGGGATTATGATCCTGTGCCATAGGTAGAAGTTGCATTTCTCAAAGCTGCTGAGTGCTGGTGGCAGTTTTCCAAGAAAGGCACTGGATCCTGAAGTCCTCTTTGTAAGTCACCTTCAAAAACCAGCATGGGCTGCAGTCGCCTACGGCTGAACTCTTGCACCTCTGCAAGAACTGGGTGTTCCTCTTGAGGAGAATCCAAGTTGCAGAAGTATTTGTAAAGCATTGTATTAAATAATGGAAAGCATCTACTTTCTAAGTGATGGACAGCTGTAGGGAATATGCATCATGCAAATTTTGGGAGGAATACAGACCTCCAGTGACATACTACTATCATGCTATTAAAATTGAGAAATACTTTTCACTTAGAGTTGCCAAATTTTCTGAAATGAGCTCTTCACTTCTGAGTTTCATATCTGTTATTCTACAAAGAAAATTCACCAAACAAAAGGTGTTTTCATGTTTGTGACAAGCAAACCTGTCCATTTCCAAAAGTGTTACACTGCTTCCTCTGATGCTGAAATCAAATTGCTGGGGCAAATTCTCTGCATGCTAACTAGCATATTCGGAAACAATACAGAAATGAAGCTCAAATTTCCAGGTTCTTTTTAACATACAGATTTTAGAACACCAGAACAAAACTGAAAAAAAAAAAGAACTTAAACCAATTATCAAGGAAAAAGTCTGCAGTAAAATAATAGCAATAATCTTGTCACCAAGTTTGCAAAACTGCTTAGTGGGAGTATGTTATGTCCTTTTCATAAGATGAGCAGACTTCAGAGTCTGGCCAGGTCAGAGGAACCATCTTATGGAAAATATGGAAGATAAAGTAACTCCCACAACCAGCTTTACCCTACTTACCCTTTCTATTTAAAACCTGTAATGAAGGGAGTTCAGTATCTGAGAGGGTTTAGTTTTGGGGAAGGGATGGGCTAATGCATAATTGAATAGTTTCTGGTATGGAGCGGCAGTACAAAGCCAGGCTTTTGCATTGAGTTCCTAAAATCTAACCCAAAAATGTCAAATCACCTTGAAGCAGAAAAAAATAAACTTCTAAGAAGAATGTAGACAGAGCAATTAAGTTTGCCCATAATTGCTTGTATTTCCTTTGCTCTTCTAGTGCAAGAGTGCTGGATAAATCCGGTGTCATTTAATACTTAATTAATTAATAATTTACCTACACATACATATGGGGGTGTTTTAGTATACTCAAATGCTCTTTAGCAACACTGAAGCATTGCATCAAGTTTTTCAGCTGCAATTGAGAAACTACCACCTTTTATTATAGAATCATAGAATATCCTAGTTGGAAGGGACTCATAAAGATAATCAAGTCCACCTCCTGACAGGACAGCCGCAAGAGTCACACCGTGTGCCTGAGAGCATTGTCTAAACCCTTCTTTAACTCTGTCAGGCTTGGTGTTGTGACCACTTCCCTGAGGAGCCTGTTCCAGTGCCTGATTACCCTCTGGTTCAATCATGGAACGATTTGGGTTGGAAAGGACCTAGTTTCAACCCCACTGCCATCTTCTTGATGCTGAGTGTTAGCTGATGATATCTCTGTAATGAAAGCTGTCCTGAGGTAAGCCCACAGCTCTTGAGTGAACTATTTATTGCTCATTAACGCTGTGCTTGTGGTACTAAGCTTGATTAAGCCATTTCCGATTGCCCTTTGTACAATCTCATGAGCCGGTGTGACAGGGACTGACTTGGGAGCTTGACTCAGGCACGTACTTTCATGATGCTTCCTATGCACCTGTACTGGGAAAAAAAAGTTAAATTATTGCAGCCCCAAGAAGACAGTTTTCTGGTGAATATTGAGAAGTGTAGTGCCATGGCCCCCAACAGCAAGGATCTAAAAGAGGAACACAGGAAAATCCCATTTCTGTGCAATATGCAGGTGGGATGCAAAGCTCTCTGACATGCAGCCAGAAAGCTGTAAATTGTCAAGGGATAAAGCATAAGGAGAAAAGCATCACAGCATGTTTCCAGCTAGTGGAGCCCCCCTGTACAGTGACCAACAGCCATAGAGAAAGGCAGCAAATGTGCAGGGAGGAATTTCCATGCTTGGTTCATAGTCCAGGGCAATCCTGTGAACCTGCCATGCTGTACTTCCCTCCTAGCTCATGGGCCAGCTGGTAGAAGGGAAGGATAGACTTCTCTAGAAGGTGCCAGTCCTCACTCCAAACTGAAATGTCTTCTGCTTAGGACATTTGCTTGGAAACATTTTTAGGTGCTCATGAAGTAATACTCTCTCTCCCCTTTTTCCCCGTGCATTTTCTGGGGGACAGGGAAGAGAGGGCAGGGAAAATCAGTACTGACACTTCCTCAAGCAGCTCATAGCTTGGGCAGATGTTGCTGGGTTACACTCTGAATAATTTTCACAGTTTGCATTGCAGTCACAAGGGCAAGAGATTTTGAATGTGTATATAAATGAGAGCTGAGATTGCAGGAAACAAGTTAGTAGATTTTGAAACAAACAGATGCATATAAAACTGAGGCCCTGCCAGCCTGACTAAGCCCCAGCCATGATATCTGGAAAAACAATTGTAACTTGTTTAGTGAAATTTTCCACGGTTGCAGGTCCTGATTGACACAGGTTGGGTCTGACAACACAGCTGAGCTGGTCAAAGCCAGCCACCACTGGAAGCTCTGAAGAGAAATCACACTAGCAGGTTTAGACCCTAAAGAGCTGTCAAAAAACCAAAATCCCTTTGCAAATTTCTGCAGAAGGTACTACATGCTTTTGATGATCATGAGTTTGCGTGCTTTCCCTTGCAAATCTAGGCAGGTCCTACCAAGCATATGGTGTGTATTTAACATCAGATTGGGTTGTCGGGAAGGACAAAGGTTGGTTTCTCTCTCAGTTCAGGGACTGGGAAGTGTCCTGCTTGCCCTGCTGAGCCCTCATCTGCTCAGCTGTCCATGCAGACATCCGTGTAGCAAATCCATGTCACCCCCACAGCCCAGGCTCAGGACAGAGGTGCAGGGAAGCCAAGGAGCTTCCAAAAAAGCTGTAAGTTCATCAAGAAGAGGTTTACTTCAGGGCAGGGGACAGCAGTGATTCTTCTCCTATGGAGAAGGGTCTCCTTCACAGCCACTGCCTGCCTCCTCTGTCACCAATATTTCACATGAGTACTCTGGAAGCACAATGAAGTGGTTATTTCTAAACCCATGAACTATGTTCAAACATTATTCAGCCAAAGGAAGGGCAGGGAAAACACTTCTCTTTGCAGCAGGTCTGCATGGTTTCTGAAGGTCAGCTGGAGCTGGAGTGGGAGTTTGCCTGAGTCAAGTCTGAAGGATTAAACACTTAGAAATAGTCCCTCTCATTTTGGTATTTCGTAGTTGTATGCCTTCAGTGCAGCTATCACCTATCGCCAGATTCCAGATGAGTGGCAGAAATATCAGCCCACATTATTTACATTTTTTACGTTGATTGGCAAAATAAGGGCAGCTTCAGTTTAAGTAAGTGTTGGTCAGGTACCTGCCCTTGGTTTGGTTTGCAAACCCTGCAATAAATCACAATTATACAGGAAACTAACCTGATGACCTCAATTTTTTTGATGACCTCAAATAAATGTACCACAGTGGTTTTTTCTACCCTTTCTAATAGTCATTATCACCAGGTTTGTTACACCTCATCATTAGCTAAGAAGAACACAGTCACATATTATTTGTGAGTCAGATCAGTCATTTGAGATCAGTCATTACTACTGACATTAAAGTTCTCACTATTTTAAAGATACATTTAGAAAAAAAAGCTTTGGTCCTTGTGGTATCTTAAACTTGTTGCAGTCAATTTGTTATATTAAAATGATGGGAATTTGGGTGCTATTGTTATATTGCCATTTGTATTTAAATTTTTTCCATTTAAGTACGCATCAGCAGAGGCTCTAAAAAGGTCAGAGGGAGGTCTGGTAGACTGAAATCAATCATTTCCATGGTGCTACCCTGCTGAATTAATCAATTAGAAGTGTTTTCAAGGATCTTTTGTGCTACTTCCAACACTCGTGTATTGCTACACTATGTATGCAAAGAGTCATGCTGCATGAATTAGCTTTTGTGGAGGATATGCCTTTCTTTACTTCTTAAAAAAAAAGACCATTTAGTTGGTTGCAGGAAATAAGTCTTGTTCAGTGAGTGCTTCCCTGGGTAAATGGTCAAAGATGTGTCTATGTGAAGGCACTAGGTGAAGAAAATTAATACCAAAAGAATTATAGATTATACTTTATATGTAATACATATAAGATAGTGCTTTTATTTTAACATACAAAGAAGATTTTAAAAACTATAGAAAGTGAGGAATGTGAGATCACTTGAAGATGATTATTTGGCTAATTGTGTTTCAACTCTAAGACAAGGGACTGTTGTGATTACTCCCTCGATCTTTATATGACATGGTGGCCTTCACCATATAGCAAAAGCTACACAGTTCTTCTTGCTCATACACACATTAAATTAAGCCCTACAAAAATTATTAGTAGAGTATTATCTGTTCTGGAACTATGGCTGAAGATCATAATCTTGTTTATCTGGCACAGAGAAACATGAGCATTTCCTTTGTACTATGACACAATTATTTTGGTATTGCCTTAATTAGCAACCATAATTGCTAATTAAGATGAAAACAAGGTACTTTGTGTCTCAGGTATTTTCATTAAATATAATTTACTTTAGAAAAAACAAACAGTGGCAAAACCAGATTTCAAGGCTCCTCAAAGCCTGTTTTTTCCAGCATGGGCTTGGTGTGTGTATATGATGGTAACATGAGCAAGGTGGCCATGCTGTGTGTGCACTGAGGGGCTGGCAGGGTGCTCTGGTGGGCACACCTGTGGGAGTGGGGGACTGGGGCTGCTGTACCTCCCCCTGGAGAGGAATGGGGGAGCTGCCCTTCTGCACAGCCCTGGAGAATCCCCCTCCTGAAATTGCTCTCTACTCTGATTTTTCATTTCTTTTGCAGGTTTTACTCTTGCTGAAAAAGAAGAAGCTTAAAACCTTGCTGTAGTGGCAGATGGGATTTGGGGAGCATTTATACCTTCAGGGCAAAAATGTGTGTCCAATTTATGATTTCATTTGTGTGGAAACATTACAGTCTGGTTGGGGCAGAGATGCTGAGTTGCTTATGCCAGACCTCTCCATAGAAAATGCCAAAAACAAGTCTTTTTTTTAGTCTCAGTTACTTCAGAATTGTTCAGTCACATAGAAACAGTATGTCTGAAGAGAAATATGCTGGTTGGTATTGCAAATATCCAATTGGAAGCAGGATAAGGCTCAATAAATGCAAATCAATTGCATGCATGATAAACCTGCATGTGCTGCTAAATCCACTCGAATTACTAACACAATGTACAGCAACTCTGATGGTCACAGCTCTTTGGTGGCACATTTTTGCTACAGCAAACAATCAGGAGATTGAGTGGTCCATGCTCCCTGACTTGTGAGATAAACCTGTCACCTTTTTCTTCCAGTCCCTGAGAGTCCCACCAGAGACAGTGACTGCTTATTTTCCCCACTGGTGGACTTGAAATTGGTTCATCAAAAATGCAGCACAAAATCCTAACATCTCCCAAAGGAATATTTTACCCTTTGAGGGGAAAGAAAGGCACTCTAGGGGCTGGGATTTTCAGTGTGATATATCTGGTGCTCAGCTACCCCCAGGTTATGTAGAATTAGGTACAATTTGTCCAGCATTTATGTCCTTGAATGTAAAAGAACCCAAAGCAAACAAACCACCCTGTGAAGCTGAGGGAGAGTGGTGTAATTCACCCATCCTTGGTTTAGATGAGGCCATAAAAGGACAATGGACTAAAACATCCTGCTCTGTCTGCTGAAGGTTAAACTTGCTGTGACCTCCTTAGTAACAATCACAGTTGACCACTTTATGGGAGCCTGTGTTTCAAGCCCACTGACAGGGATCCAGATAGTCTCTCAGATGAAGCCAAACCCTGCTAGTTCTGTCTGCAGTCATTGCAGTTATTGCAAGGGTTTCTGCACTCTGTTGGGTACATCTCCTGTGCAGTTACACAAAACAAGAAATTGGAAGGTAAGTATCTTTCTCAAAACTTACATAGACTCCTTCAACCGTAAGTCTTGAGAGGGATCACCAAAGTTTGGCTCCTACAGAGACCACTTTCATTACAAGGTCACCCCCTACTGGGCTCAAATCTCATGCCCACCTCCTCGCAGATGATGTGACCTCTGCCCACTAATTCAGAGGGGAAAAATTTGTCTCTGTGAGACCCTTCCCCAGCCATTACACGGGGTCTAGAGAAACGCATTTGGGGAAGACAAGAGGATGAGCCATCAGCTGCCTTAAAAAAATGATCTTCCAAGCTGCTTTGCCTGGGTGGACCAATTCCAGCTCCCTTTCCTGATTCTGCAGAGAAAAAATTCCAGTCATGTTTCCAATGCCTTCCTATTTGCTTGCTATAAGACAGGCTGCTGAAGATCATCACAATGGGATTTGCTCGTAGCATTTGTATAACATGATTCTAGTACATATCTTAATGTGACGAGTTTTGTCCCTTAGCATTACATAGCTTAATTTAGATGGAAGAAATAGCACAATTATCAGCTGAAGCCAAAAAGCCATGCTGGGATGTGGCAGTACATCAAATTAAAGTGCAAGATAGGCAAAATAAATATATTTTTGTTCAGATAGTGTGTCAGCCTATAAGCAAGGCATTTGTCACCTTGTGTGAGATGTTTTTCTGAGAGCTGTGATTTTTATAAGAGCACAGCTCCCCAGCAGAGCAGAAGCATGCCTACTGCTGGTAACTGCAGTGTGGATGCTCTATGTTGGCCCTGTACCCCTGCAGGCAGCCAGGCCAGGGACTGCTCATGGCATAGAAATACCCATTTTCAGAAAGCAGAAAAGGATGACAAGCATGAGGAAAGCAAAACAGAGCAGTGAACAACACTGGGTACAAGGAGAGGGTTGCTGATTTTCTGTTAGCACTGGCCTGATCCTTCACAGGGAAGAGCTTTACTGACAAGTGGAAAGAAAATGCACTAGCATATGCAGCTGGAGTTATTCAGGCTAGTGCTCCTTCACATTTGTGCAATTTGTACCTCCTCATTACTGTGGTCAAGGTTTGGCATGATCTGGAGGAAGATGACTTTGGTCTCATTACTTCAGTTCCTGATTTATTACATTAGCCACAATAGTTTAATGTAAGTCCTGTGTTTTTCTGTCATTTTTTTACCACCGATGTTCCTTTGTTAAATACATAGAGAAGCTATAAATGGAGGTGTCAATAGAAATGAATTTGTTAGATAGTTTGCGTGAGCCTAATTCCCTGTGACACTCTTTAACACCCAGCTAGATTTCCCTTTACAGAACAAGGCTTCTGGCACCATGCAGCATTGTCTCTAAGCACCTATAGCTATAGTCAAGAAGCACTCAAAGTTTTTTGGACACGCTACTAATTCAAGTCCAGAGCTACAAAAGGATTTAGGTGGGACCAAAATTCCTGACATATGTAAATGCTGAATAACAAAAGTAGCACAGCTGCTTTGTGCGTGTGCAACAACCCACCCAGAAGACCCAGCTGCTCATGGAAATTGTTCTGTAGCTTAGGTTTTCCTGACTGAGCTCCATCAATGGCCTCTTTGCGGGATTAGATGAGTGCTGGTGTCAACAGCAGAGTGGACAGGACTACCATAAGGCCCATATAAATGGCTTTATCCTGTGAGGGAACCTCCTCCTACTGCCTGGGGACACCAGGCTGCTGCACTGAAAATGGTTTCATGTCTGAGAAGTTGGTAGAGATGTCTGAGATATCTGGTAGCCTCTCTGGAAGTCAGTATGAAACCTTGTGGGGGTGTGCTTACTGGTGAAAACATTGGTGCCTATAACCCTTGAGGAGCTTTGGCTCATCTGAGTTTCAATGCTACCCAGGGACTGAGGAATGCAGGTTCCACCAAAGCTGCGCTGTAGGTCAAACAACCTTTTTTTGTTTTGTTTTGGGTTTGGGGTTTGTTTTTTTTTAGCCTTTCTATTATGCACAAGCACAGAGGACAACACAAGAAAGCAGATTAAATTCTGATTTCACAACACTTTTTGAGATCTTTGCAATAGGCTTCCACTGCACTTCACTCACTTTCTATGTGCCTAAACTTAGGTTTGTAACAACTCTTGTGATTCTGAAAATATTGCTTCCCTTTTGTTCCCTCTGCCACTTCATCAGCATTGTAACAATAGTCATGAGGGATTCAGGACTGACAAAATTAACTTTGGAGCCTCTTTTACTTTGGAGGATGATATAAATACAATGTAATTGGTAACCTGTGTGTTATCTAATGACCTACTACAAGTAAATTAGCTATGGCTAAAACACAGTATTGAAGTGTTGAAAATATGACCAAATGTTTGGTTTGGATTGGAAGGCTTCCTGCTGGATATCTGTGAGTGGTTTTACTTGCTAACTGCTGATGTTCAGTATTTAGCAATAGGAATACTTAGAGAGGAGAAGCTGGAAAAGCCACGAATCCACACTGTTGCTGAAATCTGTGGGAGGACCAGATGCCAGATACCAAGTACTAACTTTGTCATTATGTCTAATTATATAAACTATATAATGGAGGGGTCATGAATATAACCCAGCTCTTCGTAATTTCAGCATCTTCCAAGTCTGTTCTCTCTCTGTGAGGTAGTTGCTCTGTCTGAAATAAGACTCCTCACAGAAGAGAAGGACATATTCTCACTCCCACATTAAAATTGCTCAGCACTAACAATGATGCTAGTTAATAAGTTCAAAGTATCAAATTAATAGTTGCAGTGAGAAAAGACTGAAGGGGACTTTCACTTTTCAGCCTACAGATAAAACTGAAAATGCAAAACACATGTTTTTGGGCACAGAAGCTCTTCTTCAGGTGGGAAGCAGCAGACTAAAACCAAGTCATATGTACTGGGAGTTGAGTAATACTGCAGAGTTTATCCTAACAATACTAATCCTTTAGCTGTCTCAAGAGAAGAGCATGCCTTGTAACCATGGAGTAATGGGGAATGCTAGACAGAAAACGGGTGATTAAATCATTAGCCCCCATCATACAGACAAGAAATCGGTAACTGTCATGTTAAGGGATTAACTGGGATAAGACATAGAAAAATTATTGTTTGCTATGAAATCAGTGTCCCAATTGCATTTACTATTTTTTAACAATAGTAGAACTATGACTTCTATTTCCCAGTCTAGTACTTGGAAATATTTTGTGGACCTAGGTTAGGGGTTTTTTTATGTTTAAGATATGTCATGAGATGCATCAATAAAGGCTCTGCAGGATGAAAACAGAACCTAGATGCAGAGAGTGCTGATATTTCAGTGTTGGAAAGAATAGCACACCAGCTTCCTGCTGTGCCCTGGGCAGACACATGGGCTTTGGGACATTTTTCTATTTTAGGTGATGTGGTGGGCACTTATGAGAGAGGAACTGATAGTGCTATTTTAACACCCTGGTTTCAAGAAAAAGTCAGTGCACAAAGTCAGAACAGTTCCTGCTACAGCTGCATCTTCAGCCTCAGTCTCAAATGTCCTCAACCCCAAAACAAGTGATCATTATTATTGAGTTCTCCTCTCTGCATGTCACTGTGAGAGCCTGGAGCCAGTGAAAGGTGTGGGCTGATTTAATGAGAGTGACCAGAAATTAAGAACATTGAGAATTTCCATGAGAGGGGAGGGAAGCCTGTTAGACTAGTTAGATCCCAAAGAAACTGTTGCTGGCTGCAGCAGACTTGAAGATGAGTTTTTCTACTTGGCTAAACTGGGTTTTGGTAAACATGGATTTCTGTTTGATGGGTTCAAAGAGGAAAATGGTGGTAAGGGAAGGAAAGCCTGCAAATGCCTTCTCCTGCATTGGCTTCTACTCCTGTCTATCTTTAAGCAGTGGGATGATTTCCTTTTTTCTCCACCTTTTTTTTTCTTCTTTTTTTTTCTTTTTTTTTTTTTCTTTGAAGAGGGTGATGCCAAGGGGTGTGCTATGACAGCAGCATCCTGCAGTATGTTATTTGCTTCCTTCCTAATCAAAATATTATGGAGTTATTGCATCTCCCTGCTGTAATTTTGGAAATGTAATCCCCAGCATTTGGGGGATCACACTCCTTCCTGCCATGTAAACTTCCTAAGTGAATTCTCTGCCAAGTTTTCAAGTGTTCCAATTTCAAGTTATTTTGATCTTATCTCTGTTGTTTCCATAGCGCACTTTACCGTTAAAGATTCTTTATCACAGTCAGAAATTACATACAATTACACTCAGGATCTGTGAACACAGGCCGTGCAGTCCAGAGCTCTCTTGTTTAATGAAGACTGAGCAAAAAGTTACCTGGGCTGCTCCAGAAATTCAGTTTGAGGAGAGGCACAGATTTTGTAGCTACAGTTTGAGCTGCTGCAATCTGGCTCCCCTAACCTTAGTATACCACATGTTATACATAAAGGTGACCCCTCTAACTTTATCTGGTTTGGAGTATAAATCTTAATAACCAGTCCTAGAATTTTCTTGTCTAAAAGCTGCAAATTTCTGCCAAGAGGGCCAAGCTGACACAGGTATAAAAGAGAAGGAGTTTTGCCTAGTGTCCCTAAATGATGCAATAGCACAAATAGGTAGTAAATGTCCTCTCCTGATTCCTGAAAGCTCTCTGTGGAGTTGGGGTGTCCTGAGGGAGTTCCACCAGCAGCTGCTTTTCACTGCTTGTTGGAATGCCTGCCTGGCGTAGCAAGGGCGTCGATGGTTTGAGATCCCTTGACACAGACTTGCCTTCAGTCCTCAGCTGTGCTGCTAAAGACGACTCTGCTCACTCGATGCGTGCCAGCCGCACGGCTTGGAAACACCCGCAGCAGCTCCGGCACAGCTGCGCTGCCTTTGCTCCTGGCACACAGATTAACTCAAAGATGGAGAACATCATGTAACAGCCCAAATCTTTATGTTGATCCTGGGGCTCATCTTCCTTGATGGGGAAGAACTTTGTGTACTTTAGGAGGATTACATCTTTGATGGTTTGTTGTTTTTTTTTAAACACCTTTTTTTAACTGCTTGCTGTTCTGCCCTCTTTCTTGGACACCAAGGCTCTCACAGCAGAACATTGCATGGCAATGGAATACATATTCATCCTGGTGGGACTCAGACACTGTAATCCATGAATTCATTTGCACTCACATGCTCAGAGACTTAGCTCCACATCCTGAGTTAAATACAAGGACTGGCCTACAATATAGGAAGCATACCTTCTGGTATGACTCTTTGAGCATTCGTAGTATATCTTGGATCAATGAAACACCTCACACACCAAAATGATGCATTATGCACAAAATGTACTTGTGTAGATATGTTGAGGGAGATGGAGGCAGAGACTGAGAAACCAATGGAAAACTGGCTTTAGGAGAAACTCTGACCATCCAATGGAGCAGGCAGGAATGTGAGGTGCTGAGGTCACAGACAAAAGCAGAGATTAAACCCCGAGTGCCTAATTTACCTACCTTGGGAGCAGCTGAGGCTGTTGCTCCAGAGCACTGATGACACTGTGCCACAGCAAGGTGAGCCCTGCATGATCCTCTAGGCACTGAATGAGGCTAAAGAAAATACTCAAACACAGTTTGACTTCAATAGCTCTGCCATACCGTGTGCTAGTGAGGAATAACCAATCCCATCTCCTACAGAAAGTGAGCTTCACACCCTCATGAAGCAAGCTAGCAGAAGTAGGGTCCTAATAGTCATTCCGAATCCTACCTCTTATTGCCATGGAGAAATGGCTTTCAAAAAGCTTTAAGAAATGTTTTACACCAGCCAAAATCTTGATAATGCACAGAAAATCCCTGTGTCAAAAACTCCATGTGATACTAGTGAGACAAGTAAAACATTCATTTTTCTCCCCTGGGAGCTGCTAGGGTTGCTGGAACATACTTTGCAATCTTGGATGAGCATTCCCTGGTTTATATCCCATCCTCTGTGGGATTTCAAATCGCATGCAAACCAGTACTCTCCTGCTGGGACAGTCATGCAAATAAACAACTCACTGTTATTCTATGACTCCCCTTGATTTTCTCAGTGAGACATTTCTAAGCAGCAAATAGCGAAAGCAATAGCATCATCTCTGCACTTACTTGGAGAACTCTAGCACTTGCAGCTGGGCACTGCACGTCCTAGAATGTGGGCTGGCTTGCATATGAACCTCCCTATCTTCTATTTTCTTTATTACTAGTTTTAGTAAGCTTTTACTTATGTAAAGTATTTCCTTTTCTTGTGGAAACTACCAGCAGCAGCTGATTAGTGATGTTATTCGGCTGAATTAACCAATTCATTCCCCGCCAAAAATAGTATATGTTGTGCCCCTCTATGTCATGAACAAACAGAGCTTTTCCACCAAGACCCACTCAAAACTGTTTTATCCGAGCATGGCTGCTCTCTGCTGTGCCCTGTCCCTCCCAGCATCTTGTGTGCTTGTTACAGCTCGTACAACATGATATCAGATATGTTTGCTATCATAAGCGGCCAGCTACAAGCAGAGCTGAACCTGTGCCAAGCATAGGGACTGCAGCAACACTTAAGCATCCCAAACTTCCCCTCCTGGCAGCAACAAGTATCAGGTGTGGCTCATTTGGGGTTTGTGTTTGTCTTTTTTTTTGTGTGTGCAGACCCAGCTGTGAGGTCAGGACAGGACAATGTGGGAGGAGCCCCTGGCAGGGCACAGAGGGGCATTTGGGACAGGGAGAAAGCTGCCTGTGGGGGTGCCAGGCAGCACTGGGCTGGGGGACTGGGAGCAACTGTGCCTTGATTTCATCAAGGGGGCTGCTCATACATGACAATCATCCTGCTGCCCACCTGGTTGGTGTCCCAGAGCCGGCCAGTTTGCAGTGAACCTGTCTGACCAATACTTTGCATCCACGCCTTGGCACAAAGCCAGCAGTTTCTGCTCTGTAGTCCATTTCTGTTGTAAAGCTGAGGGTGAGATATGAAACCAAGCATTCATTTAACTTCAGAAAGGGGATACCCAAAACTGTAACTCTTTTGGACAAGTCCACATTTTTGTTTCCTGAATCAATCTTTGCTCTTGTGTTGTCCCTTTGACAAGTGACTGTCAACAAAATTGAGGGGAAGTCTTGACATTATTGCAAGTAAGAGCTTCCTAACTATCGTGCTCAAGAAAAATAAGGGAAAAAAATCCCTAATCAATATATTTCCTTTTAAACGTACATAAACCCAACATATTTTCTAAAAGTAAACATTGCATCGATGTTTCATCTTCAACTGCAGGAGGACAGAGCTAGCTTAGATTTTAGGCAACATTTTTTAAGGGTGGAGAGCATGGAGCACTGGGACAGGCTGCTGAGAAAGACCAAGATCCCCATAACCCAAGGTGTTAGGGAACAATTTAGCAAACATCCGTGTAGAGTGGTCCCACCTTGGGGCAGAAGAAGTAACTTCTGCAGGTCTGGAGTAGCATCTGTTGGGTGGAGAGAAGTGTTCTAATGAGATTCAACAAGAGAAAATGCAGGGTCCTGCACCTGGTGAGGAACAACCCCAAGTACCATCACAGTTTGGAGGCTGACCTACCAGAAAGCAGAGAAGGACCTGGGGGTTCTGCTGAGTGACAAGCTGGCTATGAGCTGGCAATGGGTCCTTGTGGTCAGGAGGGCCAGTGGTATCCTAGGATGCATTGGGAACAGTGTGGCCAGCAGGTCAAGGGAGGTGATCATCCCTGTCTGCTCAGCCCTGGTGAGGGCTGTGCCCAGTTCTGGGCTTCTCAGTACAAGAAAGACAAGAAGCTACTGGAAAGGGTCCAGTGGAGACCACAAAGGTAATTTGAGTCTGGAGCATCTCTCTTATGAGGAGAGACTGTGGGAGCTGGGCCTGTTCAGTCTGGAGAAGACTGAAGAGGGGATCTCATTAATGCATGTAAATTTCTCCAAGATGGATGCCAAGAGGATGGTGCCAGAGTGTTTATGGTGGTGGCTAGTGTCAGGACAAGAAGCAATCTAAATCACAAGAAGCTTCACCTCAACATGAGGAAGAACTTCTCTACATTGAGGGTGGCAGAGCACTGGAACAAGCAGCCCTGGGAGGTCGTGGAGTCTCCTTTGGAGGCATTCCAAATCCACCTGGACGCATTCTAGTGTTACCTGCTCTACGTGACCCCACCTTGGCAGAGGGGTTGGAGTAGATGATCTCCAGAGGTCTCTTACAACCCTAACAATTCTGTGATTTTGTGATTCTATCTCTTTCAACTCCTTTTTAATTTTCTAGGCTTCTAGATTTTTCTTTTGTACCTCTGTCCTTAACAAATGTCCCCATTCAGTGTAGGGTAGCAGCCAGCAACAGCTCCCAGCATGGTGCCAAGGTCGGAGACAGATGCCATGCGAGATACAGAAGGAGCCAGGAGGGCAGCTTCCAGATGCTCATCTCCTCCCTGAGCCACAGGAATAGTGATGGAGGCAGAAACACAATCTCTTGCTGAGGAGGTGTGGCTGCTCCACACCACAGGCCAGGACTCCATCCCCATCATCATCAAATGATGTCTTCACCACGTGGCTTTGCGGCTACTACAGTCAGGCTTTTGTGCTAAAAGAAAAATAAACAAAAATGTTGAAGGGTTTTTCTTTTAAGTTACTCTATGAATGAGATTCTCAGCTTTTAGTGCACTTTATTTTCCTGAATTGCCAAAATTCTGCTGATGAGGAAAGTTGCTGAGGGTTTATTTCCTAACAAGAGGGCACACGATGGGATTTGCATAAGGCGACGGAGCACAAGCTNGTAACAAGAGGGCACACGATGTAAAACACACCCTGGGATTTGCATAAGGCGACGGAGCACAAGCTGCAGTAATTTGTGTTTATTTTATTGTGCCATCTTTAAACATTTTTCCTGTTCTTTAAAGACTGACTTAATATCAGGAGATCTAAAGAGTTTTATGTGTGGCAAAGAACTTGTTGTCGAGCAGTGACCTCCTGGCAATTGCACCACCATGCTCAGCATCTTCCTGAGAGGACATTTTGCCAGGTAGCTTCAGCAAGAAATCACTCACTTCCATTCAATGCCATGGATTTGTCTGATGACAAACTCAGTGCCTGAGTTTTCTCAACTCTCAAATATTCACAAAAGAGTTATGGGCTGCTGAGTGTTTGCTGATGAGATGGACCCTACCAGTTCCACACATGATCCCAGTTTTCAGATCAAGAGGAAATTATGACTGATGGTGATTTCTTCCTCTACTGCTAAATTGCTTAACTTCACTGATACGGTACAAAATGTCAGGTCAGAAAGTTATTTGCGATCTTTTCTGAGAAAGAGATTTTCATCTTCAGGTGAACTACAACTTTCATTTAGGGTTTCAGCATCTCTTTCTGTCAGGAGTGTCTCTTTCAGGCCTCCTACACAGCTGCTGAGGCTTACCTGGACCAGGGGCTTAATTTAGCTGATGCTACGCAACCAGCTTTTCAAACTCCTTCCTTCTTTGTCCCTTTTTGTCCTCTCCTTCAGTGGAAAAATCTGGCAAACATGTATCCAGATTTAGCTGCGGTACCTTTTGGTCTTTCTCACTCTGCTTCTGCAGTTCTACAGTCACATTATTTATCTACAAATTATAAATTGTCTTCCTGAAAACCATGTTTCCAGCCCATAACCAGATGAAGAGATTGCATAGCCAGTAGGAGCTGGTGTTTGGCTAACAGTGATTTCCTTGGATTTGCATTTGCTCTCCAGCATAGTATATTTATGTTAGTTAAACTTGACCTTTTTAAAAGAAAAATTATGTCTTCTGTTCTTAGATAAGTTTATTAACTGTATGCCAAAACATGTACAGCTCTGTATTCTCACCATGGATGTTTTGGGGGGTTCTTTTGTTGGGGTTTTTTGGGGGTTTTTTTTTGGTTTTGTTTTTTGGGGTTTGTTTTTGTTTTTTTGTTTTGGTTTGGTTTTTTTTTTTAACCCTTTCAAAGTGCAGACAATTGAAAATTTGTCTTCAGAGTTCAATTCCTGACACCAAAGTAAAAAAAACCTCCCAAAAAGAACATCCCAAAGAGTTTTACACTTTGTTTGTTAGCAGGAGAGGGAATTTCCATGGGTGAAGTTGTGCTCAGAAAGCTGTACCAATACACTTTTATTTCTCACACAGTTTGAAATTTCACTCCTTTTAATAGGGCTGATTCCCAGGCATCAATTCTCAATTTCTCTGGGGTAATTGAAGACACATATATCCCAACTCCTTCTGCTGTCCTCTTTCCCTCCCCACCATATAGAAAGCCATAAGAGGAAGAGTTGTTTCCCCACTCACCTTCAGTCTGTTGGCAGCCACGAGGCTGTTTCATAGCCAGTGGTTGTGGATGCTGCAGTCAAGGGTGTGATGTTGTAGATTTCCACAAGCTACTCCGGAAGCAGCTGAGATGGATGGAGCCACCATCCTTCTGTGACCCTCAGCAGCCTCACCTGCTCTTCTCTGCTGTAGCTTGTGAGGCTTCACACGGTGCCTGTCTCAGCTGTCACTACTGCTGGACTGCCCTGAGGAATGTCGCTGGCACCTTGTTGAAAGCCTCTGGCTGAGGGATTTGTTTGCTGTCTGCAGAGTATCCACAAGTGCCAGGATGGGCTTGGGGCAAAAGCTGAGTGTGGGAGACCAGGACTTCTTTCTCACCCTCAGGAAAAGCCAGGAGGCTAGCCCAAAACCAAAATGCAGACAACTGTGTGCATGGTGTTTTACTCTTGGTGGGACTAGTGTTTGCTCAGTTTCCATCTACAGTGGTTTGTGTGTAATGGTTCCTTGGCCTGTCCATGGCTTGGGAGCAGAGGAGACACCTTAGCTCCAGCAGCCAGCATGGATTTTTGATGCATCAGGCCATTAAAAGCAGCTATTTCGGTGCAGCTTGGAATGTGAAGCTTGCAGGCTCCCTATCCTCCAGAGACAACTGAATAAAGGACGTTATACTCTCGGATCTTCCTGTACCAGTTCTTTCCTCAGCACTAAGATACTCAGCAAAATAGCTGTGCAAGTAATACTTTGAGAAACAAAGTGCCACAATGCATTAAAGACAACGTTGTGAACATGGTCAGAAGTGAAACCATGCAAGCAAAGCAGAGGAGAGCTCTAGGCAAAAACAACTACCACTGGGTCCTTGGCCCTGGGAGTGTGTTTCTGCCCAGGGCAGGTGACAGCAGGGCTGTGGGGCTCAGGCAGAGCTGTGAGGAGCAGAGGGAGAGCCCAGGGTTGAGTGCAGAAGGGCTGAGCAAGCAGTGAAGGCATGCAAGGCATTTTCTAGCCCTGCTTCCATTGGTACATTTATACAGTCTGTCCCCTGGGACACTGGTGCACAATACCTCCAGTGCCTCCCAGGGCCTGTGACTGACTACTGAATAAATGCATCGGCCATCTGGAAAAGAACTGCCTTCTGCCTAAGAGTGTTGCCATCTCTTGGCTATTTGGGTCATGCCCATCTGACTTTTCCTCCTGTCTCCATGGTTCTGAGATTCTGTGCAGGTCCTGGCAGTGCTCCAAGCAACACCATCTCTTGTTTGTTCTCTATTCCATGCCCAGGCAAAAGTCTTGGTACTGCCTGCAGGTACCAATACCCTCCTTGACAAAGAACACCAGTCCTATTTTTACATGTCTGTCACCCTGCAGTTCCTGAATGCCAGCCACGTGCTCACCTTCAGAAAGGGCAGGCTGTTTTATCAAGTGGGCTGAGGTTTGTGGGTCTTTGGTTTGGGATCTTTTATTGGAAGGGTAGGGTGAAGCTGTAGGACTACAAAGAAACCAAACAGCTGTGTCTCTTCATTTATTCCCTTTTATACCTGCATGAAACTTCTGACCACCTCACCTGGTTGTTAAGGCCTGTACTTCTGTCACAGACAGAAACAAAACCCTGAGTGACAACATTCCTGAACCAGGAAATTTTGAACTCTGTATTGCCTGTACCCAAATGTAATATCTTCTAACATTTCATTTGAATTTGAGCAGCAGATACTAGACAGGAAAACAAAGCCAACTCTTTAAGGTAAGACTCAGATTAAATCTTTCATTTTACACTCTGTGCAGATTTTATCTCCTAAATATTTGATGTTATCCTTTAAATGCCTACTTCCTGGCTCTTCCTTTTGCAAGTGATGAGAACATATCTAGTCTAGCAACTCTGTATCTTCTGAATAGATCACACTGTATGTGCTTGTGCTGGCAGTCATTGCTTCCTTGATGGAGGAAATGAAAGGAATCAAGTTTTTCACCGTCTTGGTGATAAGAGAAACTCAATACCTTCATTGCCTACGCAAGCAGAGAGTCTCTTTTTAATCACATAGTACTAAAAGCAAATGAGTTTACCTCCAGATCTCCTACCATGGATTCATAACACATCCCACATTCATCAGATAGAATAATGAATAAATAATGTAGGAAAAATGCTTCTAGCTATGAGTGGCATCCTTATTACAGGAACACATAGCATTTCAGACTCCAGAAATTTGAGGAAACTCACTGAAATGAGTTCTAAAATAGCTGCCATAAAAATTCACAGAAGGCTAGTATGATACAGAGGTGGCTTCTTCCCACCAGAAGCATCAGCAGGCTAAGAGCGACTGGAAAAAAGCTACTGTAACTGAAACACAGAAAAAACAGAAGTGAGATCCAGCAGGAGCATCTCACACCCCATTCTGCTCCTGGATTTGCTGGGCAAAGGTGACAAGCTCACTTTAGTCCTTGCTGTGAGGCACCAACCCAGCTGCTGGCCCACAGTCACACAGTAGTTAGGCTTTTATTACTGCACTTTAATTACAGTGTGCTGAAAAAAAGAGAGCTTCTCCATCCCTAATTTCCACACCTGCTGGATAAATCAGTGAGGAAATGCCAACCTCACATGAAAACTCCCCAGCTTTAGCCTCAACAGTGGCACCAGGAGCCAGTGCAGGTGGCTTTTATTGGTATTTTTAGGTTATGATCTGGGGGCTACATAGCTGTTTCAGCTTTCTTGGGCCTCTCTCAGCCCCTTAGGTGACAAGTGGGTCTGTCCCTGGCACATACTGCTGGCAGCTGGTCTGGTAGGGCAGAGCCAAGGAAAGGGGTGTGCATGGAGGTGCTGCCTTTGCAAGGAAGAGTTGCTGTATGCATTGCCTCATCACCCTGATGCTGAGCTATACTGCTGTGGCAGGACTTGCCAGGGATGACAGACAAGGCAACAGAGTGGAAGCACTAAAAAAGCCAGTCTCAAAATTAATGCATTGTGTAGAGGCAGTCATTTATCTGATGTTGGGTTTTGAGCAGTGAAACAAATAAAGACAATAAATGAGGAGTGAAATTTAGTATAAGTAGTTTGTAAGCCATTCAGTGAGAATCCTATGTATCTTTGCATGCAGAAAAGTTCTCATAGCAACCAGCTTTGTCGCACTATCCTTGATCGTGAAGGTTTTGTGTATTTTCAGCAAATCTCATATGTCTTTTGTTGCTTCTCTTAAACTAGCTGTGGCATGTAGGCATCTTCCTGACACAAGCAGAGCTGCTTCACTGCCCTCTGCCTCCCAAAGTACTGGTGAAAAGAGTTATGTGTCCCTAGCTAGAGTTACTTGAGTCAGTTGTCCCAAGACAGTGAATCCTTCTTGAACTTCCATTTGTATTTGGGTAATTAATCAAATTAATTATTTATCTGTTCCCAACACTTTCAAAATAGCAGCAATAGCATAAATCAACCTTTCCTGCCTTAATACACTTTAAAGCTTCAATTTCCCAACTACCAGTGGACTGTATATGAAAAGGGAGCAACATCACATATGAGCAGGGTGCTCACTGTTGGTGGAAACAGGTGGGATGATCCTCTGGGATGCTGCAACTCTGACTGAAAGGATGAAAGACCTGGATGACCATTCCTAGTTGCAAAGTAAGAGAAAAGGACTGCAAAGGATCTGCTGCTTGGTGTATGCTGTATTTTATGTGCAGAAAATTGCATTTTTGCCAAATATAGTCAGGGTGTCAGTGCATGGGGATTGGGTCATGTTGTCTGAGCCTTCTGCACAACAGTCTTTGGACTGAAT
This sequence comes from Hypocryptadius cinnamomeus, assembly GCA_013400635.1. Classification (NCBI taxonomy): domain Eukaryota; kingdom Metazoa; phylum Chordata; class Aves; order Passeriformes; family Zosteropidae; genus Hypocryptadius; species Hypocryptadius cinnamomeus. The sequence continues at coordinate 65,284 of VYZP01063841.1, forward strand.
CACCACAGCTTTTCACTTACAGACTGTGAGAATCCAAAAGGCTTTTTTATATCATTCCTGTTGAAATAAACCCCTCTCCTTGCTGAAAATTAATTATTGAGTGTTCTGCTGCTTTATAATATATTTATGTGCTCTTGGGAACTTCTTTGTGTTAGAACACAGAAAGCAACATCTTAAAGGCAGCTCAGGCAAGAGAAGTGGCCAGCTCTGCTTTGTGATGCCTTTCCTGCACACAGATCAGGAGGTGATGCTATCCACAGGCAGTGGGCACTGCCCACAGAGGGTATGCCTGGATCTCCTGAGCCCTGGCTATGAAATGAGATAAAGAGAACCCTGATGTTCAGGATGGTCTGCTACTCCTATGCAAAGTGCTTTGCTCAATATGCTTCCTTCAAATTCAGGTTAAATGAGTACAGTGCAAGCCTGCAAGGAGCTGTATTCTATATTCTGCTGAGGTTTCCAGCTGGGCTTATCCCCATGGCACAAGTGCACCTTGCAGGAGCATGGCAGGCACTGTGGCTGGCAGCTGCCACGGCCCCCTTATTCTTGCTTCCCATTCCCAAAGGGACTAATGTGTACAGTGGAGTGTTCTGGTGACCCTTTTGCCTCTGAATTCTGCAAGTTTTTTTTAATGAATGTAATTTTACTGTCATGTATATGTTAGGAAAGGCCAGCTAAGAGCCAGAAGAGCAGTCTGGGCTGGGGACTGGATCACAGAATCTCCCCAGCTCTTGTAGCAGTCCTCTCCACCAGCATGAGCCAGCCACTGAGGAACACGTGTCCCTGTATCAGGTGGCTTTTCTCTGCTCATGGGGCTGTGGAGCAAGCAGCTGAGGGGTGACAGCTCACCCACAGTCAGGTCTGACAGATGGAGGCTGTCCTGTGCAGCACAGCTTTGCTCTGCCTTCCCAGTTTCCAGGAAAAAGGGCTTGAGCAAGCAAGGATTCCTCACCTTCACTTGCTGGAGCTCACTGGAGCCAGGCAGAGTCACTTGACTGTGACTGAAGGTGAGAGATGAAGGAACAGGAGAGCATGGGCTGAAAGCTCAGTGTATTGCTGCTCTGGTAGCTCACTCTCACTCTCAAAAAGCAATTGAAAAAGTAAAATCCACAAACTGATAGGGCTGGGTCAGTCCTTCTGTTGCTGTTATGCTGTTAACATATTTTGTGATCCTCCTACGCTGAGTTTCTTTCTTCTTATGCTTAACCTTGACCGCTAAGGAAAAAAAATCATCTAGCAACTTCAAATTCAGTGATTCATTCCACAATTACTGCATTTTCTAAAACACAATCTACTCTAAAGTCCTAATTGGAGGCTTATCGCTTGCCTCAAAAGTTTACCTTTGGCCTAGAAAATGGAAGCAGCTGTATTCAGACACACTTACAGAGCTGGGCCTGCAAACACAGCAGTGATGGACTGCTTAACTGAATGCTAAAGCAACTGGGGACCAGAGGGGATTTCAGTAAAACCTTAAAGAGAAGGCCTTTTGCTTTATTTTAATCAATCACTAAACCCCAGGTGTGGCACAGGAACAAATGGGTGCTCTGGGAAGAGGTTTTTCGGTGAGTTGGCATTAGGCAGCGTCCCAGCCTTGTGGTGCAAGGAGAGTCAGAATCAGGTTATCACTCAGAGGGAAAACCTCAGTAAACATGAAGAAATAAAGATGAAAACTCTGTGGAGGTTTCATGTATGACAAGTCTTGTACATGTATGAGGAGTTTCCTTCAGGTATTTCCTTCCCACCTCCAGTTCCCTACTGCCCCCAGCAACATCCTCCCTGCAATTTGTCTGCTCCTTTCATCATCTGCAGGCTGGAATAGTATTCTTTTTGGGTGGAAATAACATTGCTCAAATGCTAAGAGGGAAAAAACATCATTATTTGCATTTAGGAAGGAAAACACAGCAAAACCAAAGGGCTTGGATTCACTCAACTCTTTATTCAAAATGCAAGCCCTGAATATCAGCTCGTGAGAGTAACCAGATTTGGTTCATGGCCAGCTGCATAGGCCTGGCTGTGTTTCAGCCAGGGAGCTTTGTGTGCTCCCCCTGCACAGAGGAGGTGTGTGGCTCTGGAGAAGATCCCCCCACATTTCCCATGGCAGCCTCTGTTTGCACAAATAACTTCCCAGGCAATGCTGGCCACACCTGGAAACCCTAACATAAGTTTGTCTGCCGAGCATCTTTCTTTAGTCTCTTCTAAGTCTTAAATTTACCAGAAAACTTGCCAGCAAGATTCAGAGACCAGATTGAGATTAATTTAAAATCTGGCCGACAAAAGAAGGCTCAGACGGAGCCAGCGCTGCACTGAATATGTCACCAGCTGCCTTTCTTCTCTGCTCTGCTCCAAAAGACAGCCTATCTACTTCAAACAGGCAGCCTTCCTTTTCCACCTTTCTCAGATGTTTTTAAGCAACCTAGTTTCACTGGAGAGCAGTCCATGGGGGCTGGGGTTTCTTGCTTTGAAAATGTGAGACCTTCTGGGCATCAGACACCAGGAGAGTGCCAGTCACCAAAAGCAGGCGGTTTTGGAGGGTTACCAAAGCTGCTGCAGAGGCAATTTTTCACGGGGAGGAGAAGGGTTCAGAAATTGTTCTCAGCCAGCTTGGTCCACACTGTGAAACACTTGCAAAAAGGAAATGGTCTTCCTACGTGTCAGTTTTGACATTGCCATCCTGTTTCTTTCTGCATTTCAGCATGCTAATTGCTTGGAAAGGTGGGGGGTAAAAGATCTTATACTTAGATCTTTGTGTAGGTGCTGTTGCTAAGATGCATGATGGAGAAAAAAAGTTCCTTTTTTCTTTTGATTTTATTCCCATCCTGGCCATACTCTGCAGAGGAGCAGGGAGGAGGGGTACCATTCCCTTGCACACCAGCCCAGGGTCTGGCAAGAGGGAAGGGTGCTGTGGCAAGGGGCAGACACCCGGTGAGAGGTGGGGAGAGGCTCTTCCTGGGGCTCTGCCTCAAACCACAGTGATAGCAAAGATGAGTTGCTGTGTTCTGGGCAAGGCCCACTGCTAGTCCTCACTCAGCTGCTCCAACCTTGCCATGCTCCCTGAGCACTATCATTTCTCAGCCCATCTCTAGGACTGTGAAGTCAAATAGAGATAAAATATACTTCCCCTGCACCCCCAGGTTTTTTCACAGTGTTTTTTGCAGCACTCTGTGCAGAGAGCATGAAGTAGGGCATGCTGGTGTGCCTTCCACAGTAGCTGCTTTGTCAGTCAGTGTAGATCACTACTTTTATATCACAAATTTCTTCTCTCTTCTGCAGTTCTGAAACCTGTGTTGAGGCTATTAGATTAACCATAACACTGTCCTGTCCTAGAAGAAAGACCCTCCCTACAGGGGTATGCTGTTTGTTTCCGGCTTTCCTTCTTTTTGCCAGCTTATGTTATTTTTCATCAGCCTTGAATATTATTTCTGAATTGCCTGTTGTGTAAAATACTAAAACTCATTAACATCAGACTAAGCCATTTTTTGTTTACTGTGAGAAACTAACTCCACAGTGCACTGCAGTTTAGAAGAACCTCATACTGGCTTCAAAATGTGTGTGTGCAGTCTTTAAACAAGAGTTAAACTTGACAGAAAAAGAAAATTCAGGAGATGCAAACAGGAAGAAAAGTAATTGCATGAAGTGCCACATTTTGCAGAAACTCTTGTTGCTATTTTTACTTTTCTATGTTGTACCGCTCTCTCTGAAGTTGCTCTCTCAGCAAACAGGGCCAGGATGAAAGACAGGCTGATTAGCAAAATCAAGGCTGCTGGAGAATCACTGATGCAGTGGGTGGTGATCTTCCCCTGAGCCAGCTAAGTATTAGTGCAGCAATGCAGCAGGAGGGACCCAAAATCCTGGCCATATACAATGGAAGGTTTTAGGTACCTTCTATGAGTGAAGTTTGTTTGGGATACCATGGCCAACAACTGGTATTTTTTAAAGGTGGAAAATGTTTTGCTTCCTGACTATAACTACTTCATATTTTCAGGGTAGAGAACTGCAGATGCATGCAAATGTTTGCAGAGATTTCCTCATTCTAAAATACTCTACAAATGCTATCATTGCTTGTCCACCCAGCTGCCAGAATCTCATCCTGAAAGATGTGGAAAGTAGTGAACCACTTTCTCTTGAAGGACCTCAAGTCCACGTTCCCTCAACTGACTGCGCTGTGCCTTGCAAGGAAGGGAGAACTGTTACTCTTCAGTTAAAAGCAACCAAACCCAAAAATGCCAAATAAGTGTGCTGTGGTCATTAACACTGTTTCTGAGCTGCTAATCACTTCAACAAATTGCAAAAAGGGAGACACTGTGATAAAAATATTAAAAAAAAAATAAATCTTCTTTTCTGCCCTACTTTGTAGGAGCAAAAATGAAGCAATCCCTGCAGGAGAGCTATTACCAGCCCTGTGCACATCCAGCCCCTGCACATGCCCTGTACCACTTGCTCAAGGAGGAAGGCAAACAGGGCGGGGATGCCTTGCAGTGTGATTTCCTTTACCACAGGTTCCGTTCTCAGCTGTGCTTTTTTCCTAGGGCTTCAGATAAAGGAGAAGTAAATCCTGCTGTTGCAATTATTCAGAGAACTCGATCCCAGAGTGTTACCAATGTACCAAGAGGCTGCAAACACAAAACAGGGACATTTTTCAGACCAATTTCTCAAAAAGCTACCTGAAATACAGAACAGAATAAGCCCATCTCAATTTAACCTTTTTGTCCTTGACAAAAAGTGTTCTCCTCTGCTGACACATGCACAGTAGGCAATGTGAAGCTTATCCATCCTTTGGAAACAGCTCCTTGTTTTTCTAAAGCCAAGGTCCTCCAGTTTTAATACAACCCCACTGCTGACTGTGTCATGGCCACCTGCAGTGTATGGGTTGGAACTAGGGAAGGATCAAAATCTTGAGTGCTCAAATTGACACTATTTAGGATTAAATGCTCAGATTCCCTGGGACCTTGGCACCAGGTGTCAGGGACACATGTCCTGGGAGATAGCACCTAAGTCAGGGCCAGTATCAGCAAAAGTTTTACAGAAAACGGACTGAGCCTGAAACCAAACTACCTCACTGGTGAAGCTGATGTTACACCATCTTTGCCATTACCTGTGTGAGCTACAATGAAGTGATCCCTCCCTACAAAACAGAGGAAGTTCAAGGTTTAGGGCTGTTTCAGCTCTTGGAGATATAGAATCTGTGTTAGTGAAACTTTCCCACCTGACCACTCAGATGCCACTCTGACAGTCACGCTCCCACTGCCCGAGATTTAACTGCTGAGACTGAAACCCCTTTGCAGGGAGAAGTTCCACTGAACCAATGGGCTTTTGACCCCATTTGACCCCATCCACACACCATGCTCACACAGACAATTTTCCCTTATCCCTTCAATCCTAAGTATCCCATAGCAAAGTCCCAGACATCTGCCTTCTTTAAGTAATTTAATTGTAGTGCTGTGGCATAATAACAGCTCAAGCTGGGGGGGCAGGGGGATCCCAAACAAAGGAATTCCTGGGCTTTGATACCCTTACAGTCTGTGCACCCACTCTTCACACTGCCTGAATTTCATACTCCTGCGTGCAGCAGCTTTATTTGCAGCAGCAATTCCTTATGTCCACTAGTCCCTGCTAAGTGCTCTGCAAGAGAGATGTTAAACAGTAATTTATAGCATTTTAGGGACTGATGAGAAGAATGCATTGTAGGCAAGGGGGAAATGGGGAGACTTGGCAGTGTCCTGGAGATGGAAGCAGCTAAGTCAGACTGCCTGAGAGAAATGCATACTTGCTCCTTTGGGAGCAGCCCTAGGCAGGGTCTGAGCCATCTCACAACTGAAGCTGCCCATCTCACCCACAGTTTGCCTGTGAGAATGGGAGACTTCTTTAAAAAAAGAATGGGGAGAATGTCTTTCAAAAACACCCTTTGGCAAAGGAAAAAATCCACACTGTCTTGCAAAATACCCAAGATCAGTTCTGTCAAGAACCATCTCCCAGAAGCAGAAAGAACGCTGCTGGTTGGAGCTGGAAGAAGCAAAGACCAGGGGAGAAGGCCAGCTCCTGAACTCCTTCCAGTAGCTGGAGAAACTGGAAACATCATGCACACAATGAAGTAAAAGCCCCCAAATTGAATAGTCCACAGGAAGGATTATTAATGTGAGGGAAAGGCTTTCATCCACAGTCATCACATGTTTGACAGTGTGACCTGGGAGTTTAAAATAAATCACCTGGGGCTTTCACTCCATTTCCAATAGTCTACCTAAAGGAGAAGAAGGGGATCTCACATGATTTTTAAAATATTACTAAAATAATGTTGTGAATCACCTTTCAATATCCTTTGTCTGGGATGGAAGACGTACAGCTGAACGATGAGATGACTTGCTTGCCTGTATTTCCTCCAACACCCAAGGTAGTTAGTATTGGAGAAATAAAGTATTGTTAACAAGAATTATGGTAGAGAAAATTGGGATGGTCTTGTGGCTTTGGCATAGGCACTAGAATATTGTCTAGACCTCTTGGGTCAATTTTAAAATTTGTTCACATTGATAAAGTATTAAAAGGATTGTGTAGTTGATATCTGATTTTTAGTAAGACATAAGGTTGTGATGCTTAGCAGGATTGAGCATAGTTGTTGGTTATGCTGGGGATACCAAGCTCCCATATTATTATAGTATTCAGACTGCTTCTCTTTAACAATTTATAGAAACAATCTGAGGTACTTCTGAGAGAAACCCATGGGATTTAATCATCTAAGGATGAAAAATCCATCCTCTGTTCTCTGCTGATGACAATGACCGCACTGGATTACAGAGGAATAGGTGACAAAAGAACTACAGAAAAAGAATTAATACGAAAGCAACCAGACATTAAGATTTCTTACAGAAGGAGAAAGATAGTAGGGATACTTAAATTGCTTGAAATAGCAAAAATATTCCCATCACAGTCAAGAGCCACTGGAATGTGCTGGACCCCTCAAGCAGTGGGAAAATTTAGCATTTGGCTAAGTGTCACTGAGAAATAAATTTAACAAGTAGAAATCCAGTATTACTCAATAGCTGCTCTGGCAAAACAGCACTGGCTCTAACCTCAAGAGATCTCCTATTCCCACTGCCCTCTCCTAAGACTTCAGAATCAACCACTCTTATATTATTCCCAATAGCTGCTTTTCTGCTCTGTTCTTCAAAAGCCTTGTATGTGCTTTGTAGGTTAAAGCAGCACTCTGATTCACTCAGCACTGACTCACCCAAGCGCTGTCTTTTGCTGCTTCACTGTCTTGGCTGTTGGAAAGTGGTTTTCCCAAACTTACTTCTTCCTGTTTTCTACTTGTTTGCTACCTAATCTGCCTCCTCATTTGCTTCTTCCTCCATTGTGCAGCCTCACTTCATGACACCTTGTTCACAACAAAAGTGAAGAAGAGGGCTTGAGTACTGCTCTCCTGTATTTGTTCTGTCTCCTTCAAATGAAGTAGCTACAGTTTCTCCAATCTTTTCCTTAATTTGCCATTTTCTAGCCCTCAGAACAGTCTGGTTCCCCTCGGGAACATCATCCAACAGTCTCTATCCTCCTTGAACTGATGTCTGAAAGCAGTGTCCTGCCTTGGCAGAGGCCTTATTAACCTCAAACGCTGCCTGAATACTTTGTGTCTCTGCCTTTAATTACACCTGATGGCAAGCTGTCTGCTGGTTTTGGGTGCTGTTGCTGAATCCCCTTTTGCTGTCTCCTGCCTTCTTTCTGAAAAAAATGCTATAAAAGTAGCCATCCCTCAGCCTGCATTTTTAAGGATTATTCCTGATGGAGCATAATACTTCACAGCTCATTCTCTTGCATTTAATTGTTTCCAGACTGCTTCTCCAGTTTGTAACTATAAGCTTGAATTTTGATTCTGTCTTCCAGTGTACATATGCTGGGAAGCCTGGCATCTGCAATTGTAATGAGTGTGATCATATCTATTCTGGGATATTAAATATAATCTAGGATATTAAAGTATATATTGAATAATACCAGATCCAAGGCTGAGCCCTACAAAATCATGCTTGACCATTTTCTTATCTTTTGATAATGAGCCACTTGGGAACTACTTAACTGAGTACAATTTCCAAGATTGTATTCATTATGTAGGGGTTTCATCCAGCATGGTTTGCTTTCTCCCTTTGAACTGAAATAATATTTTGCTATGAGAAGGTAATAGGCCAAGTGATACTGGAATGAAAAAATGCTGTCTTGGAAGAAGCCAAAGTTGCCTTTGATGTGCTGGTGGGATGTGCTAGGAGTTGTAGATTGCAGTGTCACACTTGAGTGCACACAAATGCCACTCACCCCTGGGGCATGCCATGGGTTCTCTGCTCACAGCAGGGTGGGGAACATGAATAGACACCAGTAGGGTACCAACGGCACCAACAACACGTGTGCCATGGTTCCTGCTCACTGCAGTGTGTGTCTGCTGGGGAATTGAGCAAAAGGCTAATGTACTACAGGGGTCCTAAGGAACCACTGTTCTGTCTGCTGTGGGAATGGTTCCTGGAGCCAGCCCTTGTTTCAGCTCTCCAAAATGCACGGTGTATATTTCACAGCCTTGTGAAGATTTGTGCTCAGGGATCTTAATGTCTGTGAAGTTGTGTGCAGTGAGTCGTGTCTTCTACTGGCCTGGCCTGCTGACTCTCCTTCTGGACAGCAAAAGGGAGAAATTCTCCCAGGTTTTCTCTGGAACTGAATATCCCTACTTAAAAATTAAAAAAAAAAAAGAAGTGCTTAGATTTTTTGGCAAAAAAAGTGCAAAATGTTTCAAGAGTTGGAAAGAAAAAAATTATACTAAGCTCACTCAGCCACTCACACAGACTGTCTAAACATAATTTAAGTCCCTGGAGTCCCTGTAACTTGCAAATGAGTTAACAACTAGACAAGTTATTGTAACTCTATTTATCAGGTTTCTGAGGAACATGTTTTGCTGGAGGACTGACACTGCAGCAATATCCAGAGCAAAACTTTTACAAGTACTCCAAATACATATGAACACTCTCTTTCCCAAATTGACCAGTGTCAGCCACTTTTTTCTGTGTTCTCTTTCATACTGTCTCCACCTCAGAGTCATCTGCCCTTCCTTCATCACTTCTTCCCCTCCTTTTTTTCCCATGTAGATTATCCCATCAGATGTAATCTTCACTCCCAAAATAGCCTCAGAACAAAGCAGGGCACGAACTACCCCTGTGATCTGCAACTTTCTGCATCAGAATCTTTCTAGTGCTGGAACAGGAGGAGTTGTGAATAAGGCAGAGCTGTTTCAGGCACAGAAAATGGCCAACTCATCTCTCCTGCCGCTTGTGGAGGTGTTGGTAATTTAAAGTAGGGTTGAATTAAAACATCCCCAAAACTTCTAAATGGCACAATTTTTTACATTTCTTTTTCATTAGGAATGGCATTTAGTGCTGTATCTGAAGATAAAACATCAGAACGCTTGACTTTTTCCTGGATCAGAAACACTAATAAACTAAGTTGCAGGGAAAGAAGAGTAAGGTTGGAGTAATTTAAAGAAGCTGCTATAGAATTTGTCTCCTTTTGCTTGATCCACCCTTGTTTTTGACATTTCCCCAGGCTCCCCTGTTTTTTGTTGACAGGTTTTTAGAAAATGGGTGGTGGCTTTTTCTGAGAACAGCATCAGATGTGGTTACATGAAAAATAGACACTTGAGAGTTTTGCAGTGGATGCAAAATTGATTGGGGGCTTTTATTTTTGGTGTGGAGTGGGTCTTTATAAGCCAACAGGTGAAAAGAACTTACTGTGTTTCAGAGCAGCTCAACAAGTATGAGAAAAAGTACTTCTTGTGGGTACAGAAAGGAAAAACCCCAGATATGCTACAAAACAAAGCAGGGAGGAAGTCACTTTGTTAGGCTGACGGTTGAGATCAGTAAGCAGCAAAGACAAATTGCCAGGGCAAAATCCTGCTGCCCCAAAGGCAAAGATGGAGCAGGGGGAAGGGGAACCTGGGAATCCATGTGAGGTGGACTGTTTTTGTCTGTGTTAATTTATCCTGTCTCAAGGGAAAGGGCACTGTGCTCCCCTGGGGAACAGGTCTCTGGAGGAGTATCACATGCTGTGAGCAGTGCAGGTGAGGCTGCTGTCAAGGGACAATGTGGCAAACGGGAAGGAATCAAAGCAACTCCTCTTTGTGCATCTGCAATGGAGGCTGAGTCATTACCATTCATCACCAACCCGACTGGTGTGTTAATTCTGGTGACAGTTGTTTTCGGGAGAGAGGACAGCTTTTGATGCCTTTTAATTCCTGAAAATAAAAGAAAAAAGGGCTGTCAAGGTAACAGGCATCCGGAGAGGCTGACTGAAAACAGTGGGTAAGGAAATAGCTTTAAGTCCCAGGGAAATGCAGCATAAAAGGGAGCTGCCACAATAACCAGGACAGTGTGGCTTGCTCCTTCACGTTTCTGAAGGAAGCAGCAAATGGCTAAAACTTCCCACTCTCAAGTTACAAATGACCTCCAATTGCAGGACAGCACATGAGAGTTAGTGCTGCAGCATTTTCTCTATCATTCTTCCTGGTGGGCTGTCTTTCTGATTTGAGTATTCATATCTGTATTTGTAGCATAATTCATCTTGCAACTTATTCTAGTCAAGCCCAAAAACCTTCCTCAAGAGAGCAGAAGCCTCTTCTAGCCCCAGTCCTCAGAGACTGACAGGCTCCACAGCACCCTGGGGCAGTTTAGCCATTGACTTTACAAGGGTTCAAGATTTCTGCCAAGCACTTCCTGCTGTTTCAAGGAAACCATGGGCAGTGGCTGCCCATTGCCAGCAGTAGGCCTTGCCAGGAAGCTTTAAGACAAGATACACCTTGTGGCTGCACTTCTGCTTTCCCTCACCCCCAGCAGTCATTTCACATGCTGGCCCCACCAGCCTCTGCAAGCTCAGGGGTTCCCAGCTCTGACCCTGGGAGACAGTGCCTGGAGAGGTCCCAGCCTCCTGAGCCAGCATCCCTTCCCTCCAGACTCATGCTTCTCCTCTGCAGCTTTCATGTCTCTTACTATCCCTCTTTTCATACACCTCTCTCTCTTGTTGATCCCCTCTTCTTCTCTGCTTCTCCTCATCACCCAATAATGGTGTTTCTCTCTTTTCATGACTTTCTGCATCTACTCAGAACCATGGCAGGAGGCCCGTACTAAGGCAGAGGGATGCTTTTGTTGAGTACCAGCTAATCAGAGATGGTCCTTGCCTGAAAAAATAATTTCAAATAAGCAGAGCAAGAAAAAGACTGAGGGAGGATGCCTAGAAAGGAGTGGCTTCCACAAGGCTGCCCAGCAGGACCAGAAACAAGTTATCTTCTCTTGCCTATTGGACCAAGCTGTCATGTCTGTGGGGATTTGAACAAATACAATTTTAAAGCAAAACCAAGTTTGAGGGGGGCCTGTTGGGAACAGAGTTCCTTAAGGAATCTTGCTGCTGTGGCAGAGGAACTACCGAGCAGGCATACCACAATGCCCCACTAAAAACCAGTCCTGGGATGCTCCTGGCTTCAACCACATCCACCTAGGAAAACACAGCTTCCCAACCCTGGCAAAACAGCAACTCACAGGCTGTGCAACCAAGACACCTGGTGTGACAGTGAGGGGGAGGCATGAGCTGGGGGGATGCAGCACCACTTTCCAGGGACCTTGTACCCAGAGGAAAGCTATGCCTGAGCTGGGATGACCTTCCTGTGATGACCAAAGTGCTGCCATAGGATTTGCTAATGGTCATGGCCTGGGCTGGGATGAGATCAGGTGCTTCAAATGGACTTGTCCCATCTTTCGTTCAAGTTGTGCAGTGCCTTGCAGACACCCACTGGGAGAGCTTTAAAAAATCCCAACATAATAACTAGAGAAGAGCTCATTATATTTGTGACTCATCTGCCGGAAGCTGCAGTGAACAAGGCTGCTGTGCTGGGAGTCTCGATTCCATGGGTGTGGTGACACGTGCAATTACTAGATTGAGTAATTGCTGCTCGGTTCAGGTTTACTGTCATTATATTCTAACTTCTGAGAGCAGAGCAGTGAGGGACTGCCTATGCTAGGCCCCGCAGTGGACAGACATATCCCTGAGTGGACTGCTAAGACAGCAGGGCTATGCAAGGCTCAGACACTACCTAAAGGCCAAATGCATTTTTGTACAAGTTTAGAGTAAATTAGTTTGTAGGTAAGGTCGTCTCATAAACTGAGGGACCTGACACAAAGGAGTCAACTTGCTTTATAAAGTTCAAGAAACACAGTGACAGGACAGACCACTATGATGCCAAATTAGTAGTGACAGAGATACTCAAATAATACGCCCATTGTTGGCAGACAGCAAATTTTACTTCGGTGTTGTTCTGTTGTTCACCTGATCAGGAAGGTCCTTAGGTTTGGTAGTGCACCACAGACTGTGACTCGGATGAGTGTAACTGTGAGAATCATGTCCCTTCCAAGGCATCTGCCCATGGGACAACTGCCATCACCTGTGGTTTCCAGCTTGTCCACATGTCCATTGCTATGGGCCACCTCAGCATGGGTGAGAAAGCGATGTCACTGCCACCGTGCTAAAAGAAAAATTAGTTCCATGAACACATGACAGTGAGAGAGCCTGGGGGTTTCCTCCTGCCACACCGTCCCTGGGGTGAAAGGGAGGAGTTGCTCTGCAGTCCAAGCAGGGTGAGTTGTTCTCTGCTCTACCTCTGCCACCAGAAAACATTCCCATTCATATGCAAAACTTTTAACACCCCGGGCTGACAGGGCTGCTGCTGCTGCGCAGTTACGGCACTCAGCAACAGGACAGGGTGCATTTCAAGCCTGTCCTGCCTCCTCTGCTCTCAAAATCAACTTCTCTCTCAGCAGTAAAGGACACCCCACCTCAAAGCACATCTCAAAGGCTTACTGTAAAAACAGAAGGCGTCACTTCTATGAATGAGATTGTTTTCGTAAGTGCAGATGCGGAAGCTGTTACCACCAAAATATTTAGGAAACTGGTGAAAGGAAACAGTCGAGCTGTAGCACAGGAACAGGTTCAAGCACTCGGCTCTGGCTGCGCCCTGAGCTGCGTCCTTGCCACGATGCAGCACTCCCAAGAAGATTTGACTGCACTTGGAGAAGAAGATGATTCCTTTGGGGAAGGTAAAGTCATCTTTTATTAAACTAATCTTTCTCCTACTCAGACTAGAGACCGGTTACTAGCCTGGGTGGTATTTCTTGTGTAAATCTGGAGTTGTCTGTGGGCTTCAAGGTCACAGGGTGACCAGACTCTTTTTCTCTGGAGAGAATGGAGAACAAAGGGACCACAGATACAATAAAAATACTTTCACAATGGTTCAGCAGCTTCAAGGAAGTTACTGCAGGAGAAAGCTGGGGGGACACCCAGTGTATTTTCTACAGTGGCTGCACTGTGCAAAGTAGCACATTGGGCATTCAACACCACAGGTGCAGCTGTCATTAAAGTGGTAGCAGCTCTTTACAGGGGCTAAGGGTGACTTGCTACTTAAAGTATCTGAGCAGAATTAGCGTCCTCCTCTCCAACTGCCACAACCTGAGATACAAAGCCGGTGTCATAATTTCTTATCCCTAAAACTGCTTCTGCTGATGCTTGATTCCTCCTTGCTTGCATCCTGTACCATCATTTACATGTGTACTGAGTGCTATCAAGTCAAAATAGCAGAAACACAGATAAGAGGGCCCAGAGGAGGAGGAGGAAGAATCTGGCCCATGGTGTTCAATTTCTGCCACTGCTAACTACTCCCCTTTGCACTTGAGCCAGGGGGAGAACTTGCTCATGCAAATCTTCTCCCGGCCCCCAGCCCTCCACAGTTTCTAAGGGAGTTGAAGACACAAAGAGCTGCCTGGATCCACTCCAAAAACTGTGAACCTTTAAACTCACTTTCAGCACAGCTTCAGCAAGCCTCATTTAAACAAAGCTCAGCTGCGGTTGGTATGGAAAACTTAGCAGTGAATCGTGCCAAATCAAGTTATCTGAGCCCCAGTGAAAGGCATCAGCTCAGAAAAGAAAGCAGTCTCAATGATGTTCTCTCTGTACTCAAATACATTTCTCACGTCTCTATGCCCCTACTTCTCACCCTGTATCCCAGTCTGGGCTCAGAAGGGCAATGAATTTACTGGCAGGAGAGGTCAGTGCATTTGCGTTGTGGAAGGAATCCTGGTCGTCCAGGAAACACCTCATGCCAGTCGGCAAATCAACTGGCATTGAAAGTACCCCACTGCATTTGCTGCATCCTGCATTCAACACAAGTGGATGCTGCTTCCCAGAATAATCATCCACATGCTCTGACTTGATATGGACATTTGCAAGTGCTCTGAAGAGCCAGTGGGTTTTTAAGCTTCTTTGCTGTTTCTGAAACCTTTAGCCCATGTTCTTAATCAGAAACGAAGGAAGGAAGGAGAGAAATGTGGGCAGGTTAGTCGACATATATGTTGTGTTATCTGAAGAGAATGATACAACACTTCAAAAATCTGTTCCAGCCTCTCAGCTAAGTTGTTTCTGGCAGGGCTGATCGAGAAACAACTAGAGGAAGCTCTGCTTTTCAAAGGCAGGAACATTTTAAAAACCTCTCCATGACCCTTCTTGGAGCAGGAGGTTGGAATAAATGATCTTCTGAGGTCCCACCCCACCTGAGGTATGCTACGAGTCTATGAGTTGGTGACATCCTCTTCAACTCACCTACACATAACTGGGAACAGTTGTATCCCAGCTGCTCTCTCAGACACAGGGATTGCCAGCTGGAGAGCCCAAACAACACAGGCACAGCGCTAGACTTCCCCTTCAGTCCCCTCTCCTTTCTCTTGAACGGGTTAGCAAGGAAACATTAGCTTTTTGGCTGCTATTTCTGGAGCACTGTTGACCCTGGACAACCCAGTGCACTCCCTCGGGCTGGGTGGGATCCGAGCAGGGAGGAGCAGGGCCCGTTTCGGTCACAGGGCAGCTCCTGCCCCGCTCATGCTGCAGGCTTAGGCGCCAGCCAAAATTTAGTCGCAGCCAAAACTTAGTCACAGATTTTCAGGCCAGATGGAGGCACTTGTCAGGCACTGAACTCCCAGCTCAGTACAGACCTCAGCTCTTAGGGCATGACCTATTTTTTATTATTTTCCACATCCACCTTGATTTGGAAAGTGATGATGGCAAATCTCCATCCACCTTTTTGACTCATCCCAAGGCTTAGCTACCATCACAGTTAAAGACAGCTACATTTTATTTCTTCTAGCACTGATCTGTCTACCTTTTTGGAGTTAGTTTCCCTTCTGTCCAGGAGAGCTAAGATCTCATTATTGCTTGTGCATATAAAAATCTCTCTATATATAACTCTCTATATATATAAATCTCTATATATATAACTATCTACAGGCAATATTCAGACCACTCTCATCCTTTGCCAAGCAGACTGTTATCAATGACTGTTTCCTTATAAAGTTTTAATCTGTTAGCATTTTCATGGTTTTTGAGACCAGTCCCTTGGAGAGATGTGGACACCAGCATGGAGCCCAGTGCTCCAAAACTGTTAGATCAGGGACAAATCCAGAAGTTACATGATATGTTTTCTCATACTTTTAAAGTATATGTATAATGTATCAGGATCAGTTCAAGGATCTGCTGAAGTCCTTCCAGGTTGCAGCATCACATGAGGGTCTGCTCCTCTCAGATTTTTCTCTTGAATGCTCAAGTCTTTCAGAGTCAAATTTCTCAGGACAAAGTCAATGTTATCCTGTCAGGATGGCTTATCTGCCTTGCTCCCAGCTATGCCCATACTAAAACCAGATGAATCACCTCACTTCCTCAAGTAGCCTGTTTTCCACTTCTCCAGACCTTGTACCATCTGCATACTCAGTCAATCACTGTTTAAAGTTCCCTTTCAGGTCACCGACATAAAAATAGTTCAATCCCATGGGGAAGAACCAATCTTTGTATGTCCTCTCTAGAAACTGGCATCTTTGATGGTTTCTCAGCTGGGTTATGTGTGTAAAGGTCTCATGTGGTACCAAGTCCTATTTCTTACTAAAGTCTGAGTACACTATCAATACAATTATTTTCTCTAAAATCCTAATGATTGGCACTGATTGTACTCCATCTCTTTTAATTTTGCTTATATGACTTCAACATCAGCTCTTCCTTGACGGGGCAATGATCATTGCCAGGCTATCACATCATTAGTGACACAACATTAACTTACAGCTCCCTGTAATTCCTCTGGTGCTTCAAGTTTTCTGAAACATCAACAAGAAGTTCCTAGGATAACTCTTCTCAAAATTACAGTTTTAAATTGTCTTCTGGGAAAGATCAAGGGGGAAATATTTTCCCATTGATATATACTGTGAGATGGCACTGATATTTTCCCACATGCAAACCAAAACATTTGTTGAAAACTTCTGTGTTTTCTTCAGCATAATTCATAATTCCATAATTTTTATTTACTTGTGTTTTAATAGGCTTTGCTTTTCCTTATTATACCTTGAAATTGCAAGTCACAGAGCTGGATGTGACAAAATAGGCTTATAAAAATGCAGTAGGTATTCAAAGCTTCAAAATGTTCATCCTCAAAGAAACTTTGTTAGCTCTTTCCCTTCTTTTGTAATAACAGTGCCTTGCACTGACATGGTGCTCTCTCCTTCAGAGGTTTTGCAGAGATTTTGCAAGTGACTGTGCTTAGGTTCAGTGAAGAACAACTCCCTCTCCTCTGCAATGTGGTCAGTGTTGAACAGGGCACATCTGTGGTGTGGAAAAGTTTAAAAAATAAATTCTTTTAGCCTTTTGAAAGCACAGGGAGTGGTAGGTTAAATTTCTTTTAAGCCCTATTCACTATGTTAACTCAAAGCAAGTGTCTTCAGTTACTTTTACAATTTTGTTAGGTCAAAACACCCACTTTGGGAAAAAAGTGGTTTAATTTTTAGTGACTCTAAGTGCCTGAGATCCTGAAGTTATATTTCATTAAAAAGAAATCCTTTCCACTAGCACTAGGCTTCCCCTCATCACTGCAGCCTGCAGTGATGGTGTGGATTTTCCCTGACTCTGTCTAAGATAAGGAGCCAAGCCAAGAGATTGAGGGAGATTTGAGTACAAGTCAGCTCTCTTGGCAGACCCTGGTTTCCCTGGGAGGAGAGCTGAGGGCTCACAGAGAGGTGTGATGCCACCACACCAGCACAACCTCTGACTGGGACCAGAGGCTTGGCACAGCAGGAGCTCCTAGATCAAGTAGACACATCTATGAGCAGAATTTGCAAGCAGTCAGCAAACACGGCCAGCATATCCGGGATATGCCGAGTTGGAAGGGATCCATCAGGATCATTAAGTCCAACTCCTGGCCCTGTACAGGATACCCCCAAGAGTCATACCTTGAGTATGACTCAAGTGCCCAAGAGTATTGTTCAAATGCTTCTTGAACCCTGTCAGGCTGGTGCTGTGACCACTTCCCTGGGGAGCCTGTTCCAGTGCCCAGCCACCCTCTGGGTGAAGAACCTTTTCCTGATATCCTGACTCAACCTCCCCTGACTCAACTGCAAAAACTTCATGCAGTTTCCTTGGGTCCTGTCACTGGTCACCACAGAGAAGAGATCAGTGTCTGCCCCTCCCCCTCACAAAGAGTATGTGACTGCAATGAGGTCTCCCCTCAGTCTCCTCTTCTCCAGGCTGAACAGACCAAGTGACCTCAGCTGCTCTTCATACAGGTTAATAGTCCTCCTTTGGATGCTCTCTAACGGCTTAATGTCATTTTTATATTGTGGCACCCAAAACTGCCCCCAGCACTCGAGGTGAGGCTGCCCCAGTGCAGAGCAGAGCAGGACAACCCCTTCCCTTGCCCAGCTGGTGATACTGTGCCTGATGCCCCCCAGGACAGGGTTGGCCCTCCTGGCTGCCAGGGCACTGCTGACTCAAATTCAACTTGCCATCAACCAGGTCCCTTTCCACAGTGCTTCTTTCCAGGCTCTTGTTCTCTAGTCTATACACAAAACCAGGGTTGGTTCAGGGTCCAGAATCCAGCACTTGCCCTTGTTGAACTTCTTACAATTGGTGATTGCCCAGCCCTCTAATTTTTCGGGGTCTTTCTGCAGGGCCTCTCTGCCCTTGAGGGAGTCAACAGCTCCTCTCAATTTAGCGTTGTTGGCAACCTTGCTTGGTATTCCTTTGAGAATTAGGTCCAAATATTTTTTAGCACTGACCACCCTATCCAAACTGAGAATGCACAGGAAAAATAGAAATTAAGCTGTGATTTATTGCAGATCTTTTCATGCAGCTGCTCTTCACTGACCTCTCCTCACACCTCCACTTCCCACTTCCTGTATATGCCCTCCAGTTGTACATGGGGTAACCATAACCTCCTTCTCAGGTCAAAGCCCACACAAAATCCCATCAGTGTCTCCAAAGAATGGGGTATGGGAAACCAACGCTGTCTTTTTCATTGCATTCATTAAGTGTGTGCTCCAGTTCAGTGGACCAGTGCCCCATTTTAGATGGTGCACTGCACAGAGTCAGAGTCCCAGGGCCCTTTCCATGCCCAGGACTGACATGCTCCTTTTGGCATACAGATGCATTCCAGCGCTGCTGTCCATCACGGCTCCTGTGAGAACAGTAACTGCATCACATGTTTAAGGTGCGCTTCAAAAATTCACCAGATGCCTTTACATCCTTGTAAATCCTGCCTGTATATTATAAGACAGAAAAGAGCTTTAGTTCTGGGGTTTGAAGCTTAGCTGAAATGTAGGGTAGCTGATGTACATGGTCATGTGCACTGCCTGCACAGAGTGAGGTTAGAGATGTTAGAGAAAACTGAGGATAAAGCCTTGGATGTTCACTTATAGTTGAGACTCTTTATTTAACAACAATCCAGGTTGAGCAATTTTTCTCTTTCCCTGAAGCAATACTAGACTGTGCTTTTCTCGGACATACAACTGCAGTGGCTTGTCAAATGTCACATGGGGCCATCCATGTCACAGCTTGTCTGTGACCCATGGGACCAGGTTTCTTTCCATGCTGTATCTAGCCCTGCTTTGGTGAGACCCCTCAGGTATGATCCCTCCCCACAGTACATCAAAGTGGTGTAACTTTAAGAGAATTATGTTTTCTAAGGATACTCACGTGTTCATATCAGTATGGTATTCCAGCAGATGCCTACCTCAGAGATATACAGAGATACTGGTTTTCCTATGTTTTCACCCCAGAGAGTTTGACATGGCTACTTTTTATCCAGCATACCAGTTCCCAATACTTCAGGAGGCTGCTGTAAGGATGAGCAGCCTTGCAATGTATCAAGCATGGGAGCTTTTCCTTCCTGACTGCTGGGAGACTGCAGATCAGTGTCCTGAAAATATTTACATGTCCCACCAACCCTACCTGTCCTTTGGCTTATCTCACATTCCTGGAGAAAGTGAGTGCTGTACTCCCTGCAGCCCAGAGGATGAGAAGTCCCATCACCAAGGCAACAGTGTCTGCTTCATCCAGATAGATGGATTGTAGTGAGATATTTGGCCTATAAACTCAGATTGAAGCACCTTTCTGCAAGAGCATGATCAGACCTATTTAACATGCAGGACAAGGGTGACAAGGAAAAAAGGGTGCTGTCTTATGGAGCATTTTTGTTATTCTTGTTTACACTAAATGCTCCACTCACCTGCTTCTCACAGCTGCTTCATTCTGGTTGTGGTCCATGGGTGGACTCAGAGTTATGCAGACGGGGGAGAGAGCTTTTTGTGGTCAGAGGAGTCAGTGTGAGACGCCCATCCCCACCCCAGGCGCCCCCACACTGACCCACCCGCAGTGCTCTGGAACTTCCAGCTGTCGTGGGCAGCTGGAGGGTTATTTTTAACAGGACATTGCACTCCATATATGAAGCAAAAAAGTTTGAGCCCATGAGGCCCAAATAAATTAAAAAAAAAAAAAAAAAGGATTGAAATGAGAGACACTTTCTGCTTTGTTCTCTCCCTATTTTTTAATTAAAGACCTTTGATCTTTTTGGTGCGTCCTTCTCTGTTTCTGGAAGGCAGCTTTTTTTGTTCATATCTGTTGACGATATTTCTAGATCACTAATAATAACAACAGTGAGGGGAAAATCCAGGTCAAATAAACAAGTGGCATTTAACCAGCCCTCAGAGAAAAGAGGAAGGTATGTACAAGCCAGAGAGAAACCACTGATCAGGTGTGCTTGGGGCGCCTTCTAAGCTTGCAAAACAAGTGTCACACCAACGGCTGCAGCAAAGTTGCCTTTCTTTTCACACATTTTCCCCCTCCTGGTTTTACATAGCATCTTTACGAAGTTCCAACAAACACAAGCTTTTTGTCGCTCAGTCCTGTCATGAAATTCACAAAATAAGTGTGTCTTGGCTAATGTGAGTGGGTGGCATAAACAACTTCACCCCTTTAATAATTCGAGGCACAGCTCAGCTGCCTGTGAAATGAGCTTCCGCCTGCCTGGATGCTGAACCAAAGCCTTGTGGTTGGTGCACCATGGGTGTGACAGGCACAAAACAACCGGGTCAGGAAGTGCAGAGTTAAAAGGCGAGGAGTGAAAACAGTCTGTGTGTATGAATGAGGCGGGGAGAGAGAGGGAGGGAGTAGTCAAGCACTTGACAATGTCACAGAGGCCCTAAAAAGCTGATGGTGGGAAGATTTCCCAATAGTAGGATTTCTCCTACATCTCAGCACTGCTTGTGGGGGTGAGGGGTGTTGTCAGGCCACACAGAATTTTAAGCAGTGTGTTGTTGATCTGGCATCCAGGAGCAGGGAAATGGTTTGAAGCAGGGGTTTATGCTGTGAAAGAGTCCCTGATATTCCTGCGCCTTTGGCAACTGGAAAACAGGTGAAGCAAAAGTGCTATGGAAATCCTGAGCATAAAAGGCTTCCATCTGCCTAACTTTATGGGGGCTCACTTTGGCTTACTCTGGTTTAATTGCAGGTAGTCTGAGAGTTGGAAAGTTCAGAGATGCAGAGCTTGGAAATGATACCTTGAGTTCTGATAGTTGATAAAAAGGTTGGAAGACAAGAAGCGAAGCAGAAAGTTATGAAGCCATGGAAAGTGAGAAAATAAACTGGTATTTTGGGGAAAAGCCCACTGTGACCAGCCCTTGCCTGAACAGATAAACACAGTGGATTAACACATCTGGCTGCACCCAAATTGGGGCAGTTTGAGTGACCTCTATTCCAGCCTTCTTTGAGATTTAGTGTTCTAGCTCCTCAAACTGGTCACCTTATGTTCCTCTTAGTCAATAGTGAGTGTGTTTGAGAAGGGATG
The DNA here is from genome assembly GCA_013400635.1 of Hypocryptadius cinnamomeus. Lineage (NCBI taxonomy): Eukaryota > Metazoa > Chordata > Aves > Passeriformes > Zosteropidae > Hypocryptadius > Hypocryptadius cinnamomeus. The sequence continues at coordinate 86,492 of VYZP01063841.1, forward strand.
GCAAGGGTGGAAACAAGAAGTCTGTCCAGGTGCCAGTTCAGGGCATGGAAATAGGGATCCTTCACTGCTGGAAGACCTGGGCTCTTTTGCTGACCATGGCAGTCCCCTGGTGCTAGCCTGGCAGCAGTGGGCACAAGTGTGGCTGGTGCCTGTCGGGGTCCACAGCCCAGCATTCCTACCCACAGGGCAACAGGAGGCAGATCCACTGGAGGAGTGGGGTAGATTCATCTTTGTGACAGCAGGTTCAATGAGGAAGCCCTGCAGCAGCTGCTTACCATTAAAGTGATATTTATTTGAGCTTTCCCTCTAACCAGGATCCAGTAGCTAAGGTAATGCCCACACAGGCCTGGGTTAGGTTCCCCCAGTGCACAGTGATGCTTTTAGTTATGCCCCACTGGGAAAACTGCCTGCACTTGGTGCTGCTCTGTTGCACCATGGTGGGGGAGCTCAGCACCCAGGCTGCTCCTGCAGCGTCACTAACCAGAGCCCTGCCCTGGATTTACTGCCCATCTCGTGGCATTGTGTGAGCCTGCCTACAGTTAAGCACAACCCATTCCACAGAAAAGAAAGGACACTCAAAATAGTCCAGCGAAATAAATGCTTGAGCCCAAAATCCCAGGTGAAGTGACCACCCTGGGAAGCAAACCCCAAAACTGCCCCAAAAACTCAGACAGAGTTTTCTGAGGTGACTATAGCAGTGCACACAAGGGCTTGCAAAAGCTCCCCTTTCATCACACCAGGCTGTTCCCCAGGCCAGTCCTGCCTTCCTGCCCTCCCTGTGCCCAGGGGAAGTGACCTGCAATGATGAGCTTTTGTGCAACTGATCCTCTCTTCATGCTGTGTAACACCAGAGTAAAAAGCCCCCAACCCTCCTCACTCCCCAAGGAGTGCACCTATGGCTCAGGTATGGCAGCAGCTGAGCAGTATCCAGGAGGTTCCCTGGAGGGGTGTCACAATCACCTGTGGCAGAAGAGAGAGGGACAGCCTCTCTGAGGGGTTTGGCAGGACTGCTAAAAGCTCTGTGAATATATTCAATATTTGTCATTAATGCAGTCATTAAATTTTCAAGGACTCCTGCAGGACCTCAGGGAGATGAGCTTATAGAATCTCACACATGAGCCCCACGGCTTTCTCAAATTTGTGATTAAGATGCCAGTGGCTAACAAGGCTGGCCAGCATTCAGGCTCCATGGCATAACTGGAGCTTTGTTCACATCCTTCTCATTTCATGTTAGGCCAGAGCAGTGGAAGAGCTCTGTTGTCAACGTGGATATTGTCTATAAGGCACCGTGCTCTTTTTAGCAGTTGGTTGTGGCTGTGTAGAAGTGCAGTTTGCCAGCTGAGAGCTGTATGTTTTGGAGTCCTGCTCACTGCCTTCACTCTGAACTAACAGATTTCCTTTTCTTGAGGGTCTTGGAGAAGAGAGATATTTTATAGATGTGGATAGATTTGAAACCAGATAGCATCTCCGAGATCCTCCTCCAAACACATGCAAGGAGTGCCACATAGCAACCCCAGCACACACTTAACAAGGGAGGCTTTTTTTTTTTTTTTTAAATTGAGAGGGGTGGGAATGTTGAAAAGAATCCATAGAAAAATATTCTCAAACAAAAAGAAAGCCACAGGAGGAGCAGAGCACTCCAGCACTGCTGAGCTCAGCTGTGGAGTTGGATATTGGTTGCTTTTTTTTTTTCTAATTTCCCCATTGAAATGCAGGCAGCTCTGGAGGTCCTGATGTGCTCTGCCTCTTCTGTCACTCTGGGGAGCTTCCTGCCCACTCTATTCCTGATGCCTGTTGTGAGCCAAGGAAGAGTTAGCTTAATCAGCAACACCAGCCTCTGAGTAGTGCCAAGTTGTTGTCATTAATCACTTCAAAAATCACTGCACTGAAAATAGTACACAGGGTCAGATGTTCAAAAACTGGCATGGTTTCACTGGTGTCATTTAACCGCAGCCACAAAGCCAGAACACACCCCTAAAGAAACATTTCTTATTTGCTTTACGTATTATTTATGAATTTTAAATCCACTCACACAAAGCTGCTCTTCACCTTTCCTAGAGGAAATAACTGCTATGAATGGTCAATCACCTCCAGGTGAAGGCAGGCTGGACCAACAAGGAACGTGTATCCCCCCAAGAGATGCCTGGGGGTACTGGTCTGAGGGTTTGGTGGGAGCTTCTCTGTGCTACAGACCACCCTCTCTCCCTTGGAATCTCAGTCCAAATATTTGGCAGATGCACTTGGGGCTCATTACATTACAGAGGCAGCATGTTCATTGCGCTCCCCCGAATGGCATTCTGTGTGTGCTGCACTTGTTTTGTATTTGCTATATTTAAGCCACAGAAATATGCGCTGGGGAGGAAAAGAGGGAAGTGGTGGTATCTTGGAGGCAGGGAAGAAATGAAAGTAATTTCTCAAAGCTGCAGTCCTCTGTGCAGAATTTTGGCTCACAAGAAGGCAAGAGGAGCACGGTCTCTGCACCAAGGACCTCGAAGGGTCACCCATACCGTGGTTTATCTGGGAACGATTACAAGGCAGCTCTGTTGCTACACTAAAGTAACTGAGGATGGAAATTGCTTGGAGCCTTTGCACCTGGGTTTCTGTTATGAAACTGCCCTGTTATGGACATGCAGGAAGACAGGTGTGCAGCACTGCAGAATTCATACATGGAACTAGATTTTTAAATGTCTGGCATTATTTGCTCCTTTGCTTCCTGCTTCCACCCCAGCCTTTGCAGCCTTCTTCTACCTGACCATCATTTTCCCCAAACCATGCTCATCATCCCTGCAGCTCCTCCCCTTCTTACCACGACCTGTGGGGCTTACAGAGCAGCAGGAAGGCAGGACCTGTCTCTATGCTGCTGCTGGGGGGTCGCAGCAAAGCAGACCAAAGTCCTGGGTGCTCCTAACTTGCTCTTTCAGTCATTGACTGAGGATACCTTTGATGTTTGTTAACATGTCCTATAGTGTCTTGCCCCATATAACATAATCTTTTATGATCCTTGGCGCTTCCAGGCCAGTTGTCTGCTTCATATCATGGGATGGACAAGAACCAGAGTGCTTGTGCATGTATAAAGAAAGGTTTTCTCCTCCTCTGTGCTTTAGAGCTTGCCCAAAATTTGTTTCTCAAATGCAGGTGAGGGTGCAAGGGGAGTATGGAGGTGAACATGGGCTGGGGCAACATTTTAACTGTAGCCCTGATGTCAGCAGCAAATTTCAGCAGCAGGTATTACTGCTTGGTAACATGGGAAGAGATGGGCACAGTCCCTAAGAGAACCCCAAACAGATTCAGAATCTCAGCCTGCTGTCATGATGGATGGTAAAGGTTGTGGCAGGGAGACTGGCCTGGGCATTTGAGAGCCAAGAAACAAGTAAGAAGAAAGAGATTAATTACCTAATGATTCAAGAGGATCCCAGCAAGGAAGCTAGGAACATATTGACTTTCTGTCTACAAAGCTGAAAGTGTTCCTGAAAATGGTCTAACAGGGTCTTCTTGATCTTGAGCATGTTGGTTGTACTGAGACAGGTAGCCCTGAGCAGGAATCTCCATGCTGCAGACCCATGGAAAGCAATGTGTTCCACTGCCTGCACTCCTCTGGGCAAGTTGGTTTCATGGCTGTCCAGCAGCAGGACTTCAAGCCAGCCCATTACCAGCAGCAGGGACGACACTGTCCTGCAGTCGTGCTCCCCAAAGGCAGGCTGATAGTGCCATACCTGTCTCTCCAAGTTTCCAATCCCTCCTATAGTAGTTTTTATCATCTCATAGTGCAGTGGACTTCCAGCTGTCCAGGAAAGCAAAAATTAGTTTACAGCAGTTTTTCAAGTGCCTTAACTAGAAAACAAGGAATGATTTTCAAAAACAAAAGACAGGGAAAAAATAAGGATAGAGCTGCAGTACTAGACACGCCATCCACACACTTGGTGTGCACGTAAAAGCAGCTCAGCCAGCCTGGTTGCTAAGCAGTCTGAGAAACTGGAATGTGCTGCTCCCTCCAACCCTGCATGAACATTGCGACGCAAAACCTGCCCAGAAGAGGCATCAGTGCTGATTTTGAAACAGGTTCTGGGGAAAAAAAATGCAGATGCAGTTGGTGACTCCTTCGTGCTACTCTCCCAAGTTATATCTGTGAGGACAGGTAGGGTGTATGCTTGTGTGTACACCTCCCAAACATCAAATGCTGCCAGAGGCACAGGCCACTGTGGGAAGTGTTCTTGATCTAAAGGCAGCTATCTCAGACCACCACAAATGCAGCCAGGTGGGACAAAGAACAGATAAAAGAAGGATTACCTAGGGAAAGTGTTATCTCTGTGGTACATCAAAAGCTACAGTGACTCCCCTTTCTGTCCCTGGCTCCCTCCCTCTGTATCCATAGCTGTTCCTTGACATACCAAGTGTGTCCTGACCACCATGCCACAGGACACAACCACTGCATTATGCTTTGGTCATTCCCAAAGATCCAGCTGTGCTGAGCATCTGGCCAGAAGCCCCAAATGGAATTTGTTCCTGAATCAGTGCAGAAGATCAGCACTAGTAGCTTTTCCCCACAAAGTGCCCCAGAGCAGCAAGTGGAAAGACTTGCAAAAGCACCATCATGAGAAATGAGGAACTTGAGGGTGGAGCAGCAACATAGTGATGGGAAGTAAAAGAGGGGAAATGATTGCACAGTGGTTAGAGGAGAGAAAAACAAGTGGGTATCAAACTCTTCTGGAAAGAGAGCAAGAAGTGCTACAGGATGACAATGAATGTGCAACAAACTGGACAGAGAAGCTGTAAGTACAGGAATGGGGTCAATCCAAAGAGCACCATGGGCAGGGTGCAGTAGGAGAACTGTGGCTACACTTTAATGTGTATAGTTGGAAAGAGTAATGGCAAACTTTCATACAGTCAGAATGTTAAAGCTCACATCTTGCCCAGATTGCTTATGGCAGGGGTCAGGTTCTTGTCTTTTACCTCTCCCCTAAAAGCTTTCCCAAGTGATGGTTCCAGCACCTGCCATGTTCCCCACTCTCAAATATGGTCATTTACCTATATTTTTGGACCAAGATCCCCAGGTAAGAGCAGTCAGGTTTGCACCCTGTGTTCCCACAGAAGACTTCCCTGGGTGTGATACCTGCTGGAGATGTCCTGTGGGATGTCCATCAGCAATATGAAAATGCCTTGAGCATCCCTTCTGAGCATGAGAGAAACACAGCAAATACAAGTTACATCAGGAAAAAACAGGTATAAATTGTCTTCCTTAAAGGCTAGGGCAAGCCAGATCTACCTCAGACACCCAGAGCTCAAAGCTGTGGTTTGCCCAACCATCCCCCCACATCCTCTGGCCTCTTGCTGCTCTGAGCATGCTAACAAGAGACCTCCATGCAAACTGCCGAGCATTGCCACCCACCACCAGTCCTCGCTTGCAGGTGAATGAAGTCACCCAGGCCTAAGTCTTTGTATCTGCATAACAGACATACATCCCCACAGCAAGCAGGGAAATTTCAACAATATCCCACTTTTTCGGGGGGGGGTCCACACAGAGCCCTCCTGCACAGTATCTTATGGGGAAAAGAGAGTTTCCCCTGGACCTCTGTCCAGATGACTGGGTCGTGCTCCCCCTTTCCAGGTTTGTCTAGTCTGCAATGGACCTGAAAGCCTCCTGCTCTCTTGATTCGGGGGATTCAGTGGGCTGGAGTCTGTGTGCCAATAGGAAAAGTGAAGTACCTCTCAATATAACCACCCCCCAGAGGGATGTGTAACTGATGCATATCAGCCAGAAAATCCTGCTCAGCCCTTTCAAGAAGCTTTCTGAGTGCCAGGGAGGAGCAGAGCATTTAGGTATTCTCAGACTATAATCTCTTCTCTGATAATCCTGATTTACTCTTTGGCCTGGAAGCAAAGGCTAATAGAAAGCAAAGTGCTTCGGCAAAGCTCAGCAGGTAATTTAGTAGCTGTGGTTTAGTTGTCTCAAGTATAATGTGGGGTTACCAGTGCTGAGAATTAATGTTTGTGAAGGTGCACTGGAGCTGTCTCAGAGACAGAAGTAGACCTTAATTGTCAATTACTGCTTTGAAAAGGTCACTGTTTTCTGGAGACAAAGCTAAAGTCAGCTGTTGTCACTTAGAATTTCACTGGGGACACTCATGATGACCTATTTTTAACATAACAGAAGATTACGCTGCAATACCGTGAATAATTTATAGGCATAGTAGCATGATCACAGCCACAATACAATGGCAGCTTCAGTTCCTGCCTGATGATGGAGGGAGACAGAGCTCTCTGGCAATTTCCACTGAATTAGCAAAACAAGACACACGTGGAATGGCTGTCCCAGCCTTTCAAAAGCATGTGTGTCAGGATGAATACATGTCCAGAAGGACTAAGTGGGGCGAAGATTTTATCTAGAGCATCCATAAACCTACTCAGTCTCCCAGCTGTTTCAACTGGGGGCAGACAAATGGGAGTGTGTGTAGGGCTTGGTGTGATGGGGAGGAGGAGAGTAGCCTTCTGCATTTGCTATGCTAAACTATATTGAGAAACCAAGAGAAACAGCTCATACATCCCTATCACATGTATTTGCATAAGATAGAGGATATTTCCTTGAAAGAGGACGCTGCAATATGAATGAGACAATTTGCATCTGCAACCTTAAGTTCAAAAAATCTTCTGGAAGATAAGATCAAAAAGGCCAGAGGGAATTGGTAACAATTGACCAGAACTGTAGGAGGCTCCAGGTTGAAATAAGATGCTGCAATTATTCTACGGCACTGAAAACCTTTAACAGATAACCAGGCTTCCACAGTGAGAGCTGCCACCCCCTAACAGGCTGAAATGGACTCAAACACATATTAAGTGTGCATGATGAGACATTTATAGCTTTCAGCGTTGCCACAAATATTTCCTCTCCTCTTTCCCTGGCATTCCATAGCCCCAAGTGCACAGCTGCTTTTTCCAGAAAGTGATTCCTCCGCCTTTGCCTCAGAGTTCACAATCCTGTGTGACACACATGAAATGGGGGAATAGTTGATTCAGTCAGAGATGTAGAAAGGTCACCCTTAAAATTTTGCCTTGGAGCTACGGCAGTGACACTGTGTTGGCAACAGCCCTTACACTTTTTCTGTGGAGAAATGGGTGCCTCTGGAAATACCACAGCCGTGATCGTGATCGCTGTAGAGCCCATCTGAACGCAGAAACCTTGGAAACGGCCTCTAGACCCCAGAAGTCCGCACACCAGTGTGAAGAGCATGCTTCTCTGCTTTTACTAAATCTGGAGTAATTTTCTCTCATTTCTACTTTCTAAAGCTACAGGGTTTATTTTGAGCATACAATAGAAATAACTCATATTCATTATTCCTGCTGAAAATTACTTAAGATGATAGGTCATCTGGAATTGGCAGCTTGGATTTTTTATTCAGGGACAGTTTTGGGGTTTGTTTTACATGCACAATGCTCTGCAAAACCTAGCTCTGTCTTCCTTGTCATTTGCTTAACTTCTTCATACAATATGAAGTACAGGTCAGTGTACTCAATGAAAATATTTGCATTCAAAGTAGTGAGTCTACCTATCCTGACCCAAACCGGGAAAGATACAGGGATATGGGGAGGGTATCAGCATTGACTTCTCAAGCCTCCTTCCAAATTGTGTCTATTTACCAACCCCATAGATTTGCCAGGGATTCCCTCTGCGCCTCACTCCCTCTCCCTCCTCCCCCAAAAAAGAACCATTTGCAGCTGTTTAAGAGGCACAAGGGAGAGCTTGTTTGAAGGACCCTACAACAGCTTTAAATGCTGGCAGAGGAACAGCAAATCATATAGAAAATACAACGTGTGTTTGGTACTTCTGTTGGCTGATGTAAAGTCCAGTATTAAAAAAAGTCACAGAAGAGAAATGAAGAAGTACTAAGGGTAGCAACAAATATATGCGAAATCCATATCTCTCTAGAGAGATATATTGATAGTAAATAGGTACATTTTGGAAGGAACACTAAATTTGAAGAAAATATCTCACAGTCTGGGAAAATACAGCCTTTTTTTCTTGGGGTAACAGAAAAGATGCTTAAAGGAAGAAACGCAAGGTCCATTCATTGCAATGTTCTTTCATTTATATGCGCCTTTAACTGCTGTCTTCAGCCCGCCCAATATCCAAATTTAGAGCTTTCATACACACTCCTGAAGGCAACGGAGGCTGCAGCGAGTGGTCCACCGGCCGCGGGGAAGGCAGGCGGCGGCAGCCCGTTCCCTGCCCCATTCCAGGCGGGAAGGGTCAGAGGGATTTTGCAGATGTTCCGCCTTTGGGACAAACGGCCTGAGGGGCCAGACGCATCGAAGGAAAAAACGGAAGAGCCGCACCGCCGCCTCTCCCAAAAAGGTACGGGGGTACCGGCAGCGCCGGCTCCGCCGCATCCCGCGGGGCCGAGCCCGGGGGGCTCCGCACCCCCGCACTGCCCGCGGGCTGGGGGCGGGCGGCGGCCGCGCAGCAGCACCGCCTCCGCCCCCTCCTCCGNAGCGGCGGTGCGCGGCGGCGCGCGGCGGCGGGAGGCGAGCTGTCTGCGCTTCTCTTCATTTTTAATTTTTACATTTCATTTTAAAACTTTAATTTTATCCTTTTTTTTTTTTTTTTTTAAGAAATTATTATTCGCTGTTTATTAGTTTTCCAGCTGCGGGCGCTGCCGCCCGGGATGGGGCACCGCGGTGCCCGAGGAGCGCTGGGGGNNNNAGGAGCGCTGGGTGGCGGCGGGCGAGCGGCGTCCCGGAGCGGGCTGTGAGCCGCGGCAGCACCGCCGGCAGCAACAGGTACCCGGGCGGGCTCCCGGAGGGGTGCGGGGCCCGAGCCCGCGGGGGAAGGAAGGAAGGAAAGAAAGAAAGGGGCGCTGCCGAGCGGGGACGTGGCCGAGCGCAGCTCCAGGGCTGCGGGGCTGGAGAGCCGCGCTCACAGGAGCGGGTCCTGACCCCGCTCATCTGCCGGCGGGGGCAAGGTTTTGAGAAGGGCAAAGGTGCTCTTTGTGGCGTCCCGGGCATGGTTTTAGGCTGTGATTGTGAAGAAAATCTTGAACGTGGGTGTTCTTGAAACACCCACGAAACTGGCTTAATATTTTCTCACACAGCGTGGAAGTGCTTAGCTCTGTTTCCATAAAAAAGTCTCGGCGTTTCCTTAGGTCTTGTCTTTCTATTTCCAGTGGGCTTTTATGGTATTACTGGTTAGAGGAGAGCTTAGACCCTCTTAAGCTCCGTTTACAGTCCTCTGGCTCGTTCCCAAGGACTGATGCAAACCCATTACACAGTGGCATTGCTCTTCAGTTTACCTTTGAATGCCCTGGTTACAAAAGGTCACCCTAATCCTGTGACTGGTCTTTCTATTGCTGTGTTAGCCGAGCATTTTGCTGTCTCTCATTCAAAGTTTCAAAATGCTTTCTGGAAACTCTGTGCTTGTGGCCATGCTGCTTTTGCACCCTTTCATCCGTCTCTCTGGGAAGAGCTGAGTGTATTCCCAGTGTAATTTCAGCATTTATTAATCTGGCCATGCACTCAGCCACGCTCATTTTAATTACCGTGTTTGAGCTGCTGTCACGCAGCTGGAGCCCGGGGCAGGGAACACGCTCCCAAACAGAAACATCATCTTCTCCGGTGCTTAATTAGGTTTCACAAGTATCCCTCTCTTGCATAAACAAAAGCAGGAGCGTACCCAAACAGAGAGTTTAAGGAAGGAGACAGGAGGAAGGTGTATTTCCTGAAAGATTCCTGTGCTGGTTGCCCAGCTGTCTTGGAGATCTTCACACAGTGGAAGACACACAACGTGATGTGGTTTGTGTGGCCAGACTCGGAAAGGTATCCACTGGGATGGGTTCAGAGCCCTGCTTTGTAACGGGCAAATGTGACAGATTGTTCCACGTTTAAATGAGTGTGGGTGGGTATATGTTGCACAGTGGGAGTCTAAAGGAAGCAAAGTTTATCTTTTTTTCCCATAAATCCAGTGTTTTCTAAGTTAGTAACTGAAGATTAGGACAGTCACTTAAGATGGTGTCTGTGCTGCTTGCAAGTGCAGATAAGCACTTGTGCAAAGTGAACTTTGGCAATCCCAGCATCCATAACCTGATGCTGGTTTGGCTTTTGGCATCCAAGCTTCATTTTCTTGACAAAGCGTGGGCTTTGAGGATTTTCTTTGTTTTGTTTTGTTTTTAAAAAGCAACATGTTGAATTTCTTTCCAGGATCCTGCATAAGAAACAGAGCACTTAGCTTTGGCATGTTGCTACTCCTTTCTAGAATGACAGTACAGTAATACCTTAGAGGTTTTCTGCTGCAGAATTAATATTTCTTAAATGCTTGGGAACGTGTAAGTGGAGAAGTGTGTGGTTTGTGAAGGAGCATCTGTAAGTGAAAAAGGTGCTTTTCTTTCCTTGTGCTCCCAAGGCACATGACCATTTTATTCACCTCTATCACAGAATAAACACTTGGGCTAAGAGTGGTACAAAGCACGGCCTCAAAGCTCACGGTGGCATGCTCACGTGCCATGCAGGGTTACCTTTTGCTCTTTGATATTTTTAAACCTGAACAGGCAGAAAGGTAACTTCCACTCAAAGTGCACTGCTCGAAAAGGTCTGGGGAAGCCGCCTTGCTTTCCTGCTGGGAGAAGTGGGAGTGAGAGCTATAAGCAGCATTGGCTTTTTCCAAAAAAGGGATGGCTGGTTTGACACTTTTTTTTTCTCTGATGCTATACATGTGGCAGTGACAAGCTGCTCCCAGACAACACACTTAACTGGGGTAGTTTTCATCAGGCAAGCTAGGCTGCAAGCAGCTGGGAGATAGACAGCTTGTGTCTGTGGCCATTCAGCCTGCACAGAGCATCAGCTGAAAGCAGACTGGGAAGGAAGTGAGGACAGCAATGCCTGAACACACACTCCTGGCACAGGCTTGTTAGAGAGGGCTGGGATGTGAATTAGTATCAGATAGGGGCCTGTCACATAACTTTGAAGCTGTGTGGTTCCTGGATGACTCCATTAACAACATGGGAGGGGGGAAAAAAATGGTTATTTTCTCACTTAGCAGGAGCTTGGAGGTCATTGTTTTGTTCACTCAGCTTACAGTGCCTGCTGGTTTTCTGAAAGGGAGGTTGCTAAAGGAGTTTCTTAGTAAGAGATTTTCAAAATTAATCAGGAAGAACACACGCTGAATTTTTTTTTCCCTCCACTAATTTTGCACTGATTGTTGCATTGACTCCAATATGTGCTTGCCCTTTCAAGAGGCAGAGAGAAAGAACTGGGCCCACTTGGAATGTAAAGTCAAATGTGAAGTCTTTTGAGAGCGGAAGCAATTTTGCCCTGGGAGACTTTACAAACCATGGTGGCTGCACGTTAAACACATCACAGAGTCAATGAGAATTTAAGTTGCCAACATCTCTGTTTCCCATGCTGTCCTTCAGTTCAGTTACACCGGGGCAAAGGCAGAAGGGCAGTCTGTGGGCAGGGGAGCCAGGCAGCTGGAGGAGGAATGGCAGGGTGGGCTTTGCCAGCTCCTCATGAGAGAGCTGGAAGGAGGTCAGCAGCAGAAGCCAACCCTGGATGCAATGAACTGGGTCATATTATATCTCTCTGCCTAATGTCAGGAATGGCTTAGCTAAGGCTGGGCAGTCAGCTCAGTTTGAGCTCCATGACTGTGCTTCTCTACATGCCCCAAATCAAAGCAGAAACTGCATTTTCTTGTCCACAGCTTTTCTGCAGCTTTATTTCTGCTTCTCAGCGCAAACACTGCTCATGCCATTACTTATCTGCACCCACGTAGGCTGTGTGGCTGGCCTGGGGGTGGTTTAATCCTGTCCTCTCCCTTCACATAAACCTGGTGCTCTGGCACCTGAAAAACCTCAAGGTGAGTATTTCATGGGGAAAGGAAGCAGTGGGTACCAGGTAATCTTCTCTGGGAATTGTCGTTATCTCCATTTGGCAGCCTAGGGACAGACAACCTTCAGCTCTTATTTTACAGCAAGTGGGCACCAGTTTTATCTCAACTTTCATAAAATTGTAGAATGGCTTAGGTTGGAAGGGACCTTTAAAGGCCATCTAGTCCAATCCCCCTGCACTGAGCAGGGACATCTTCTACTAGATCAGGTTCCTCAGAGACCTGTCCAACCTGACCTTAAATGTGTCCAGAGCTGGGGCATCTCTGGACCACCTCTCTGGGCAACCTGTGTCAGTGTTTCACCACCCTAATTGTAAAAAAAAAATAATTTCTCATGTCCAGCTTAAATCTGCCCTTCTTATAGTTTAAAACCATTACCCCTTCTCCTATCGCTACAAGTCTGTATCCAGGGGATTTGGATTAAATCCCTTGAATTTTTGGTCTTCACCTCTAGCTTTGAAGTGTTTTTGCTGCTGGGTCTGGTGCTGTTTGGAAGAAAGAAGATTCCACCTCCCCAGTCCCATCCAGGTTAATTAGCTAGCTACAGCAAGGCTCCAGGAACCAAGCCATGATCAAAAACAATTATCCCAGTACATGCTGCCCCACGGGATTTGGGAGGTGTGGAGAAGGGCAGGTTCATGGTATACTTGAATTGCTTTTTGGCAGCCACAAGTACAGACCTTGCCTTATTCTTTGCATACAGGCTCTGCACACAGTGGATTCAAGAAATGAGTCCTCTAAGCATGACACAAGAAGTAACTGGCCTTTTTTCCTAAAGTTATGTTTTTCTTATGTCTTTTTACGTTGCAAGGGTATCCTGTAATTTTTACTTCCCGACCAGCACAAAAGAAATGACGGATTAGCACAGAAGTATGCGAGCATCTTTCTTCTTTTCAATGGGAGGAGCAAATTGAAGCTGACAGTTCCCTGGAACCTGTGCAACACACGAAGTAGTCACAATAATACATTTCATCTTCCAGCCTTTTTAGAGCATCAGAAGCTCTCTGGTCTCTGATGCCTCCAGTAAGCTGACCTTGGCTGGCAGAGCCAACCATCTCATTACTGCTGTCCCACTGCTCACAGACTGCCCTCTGTCCTGGCCCTCAAACAGCCTGATTAGCTGCAGCAGCAGCTATTGCTTTCCAGGTTGTGCAGCCTGTTGGTAACCCTTCAGTAACACCAGAATTGCTTCAAATAATCCCTTCTGTCATCAACCTTTTTTTTTTTTTTTTAATCAAAAAACCTCATCTAGCTGCAACGCCCAGAGATTTGTCGTAGATGGCTTTGTCCTGAAAAGCCTCATCGACAGGAAAACTTCTAGTCATCCATTAACTCCAAAAAGCAGTTGCAGCAGAGAAAATCTATCTGGTCATCACCAAGGTTCTGGTTTTAGCTTGTGCTTTTGCCTCTACAAAACACTAGTCTAGACTAGCCCTATCTTTTACTATTTGTAGTTGAGCTGACCAAAAGAAGGAACTTCTTTTCAGTGAAATCTGTAGGAGACAGGCAAATAAGCATCTGTAAATAGTGGCAAGAGGTTCATATTTCAACAGACCATGCAAGGTTGAGCACCACAGCTTCCCTTCTCTTTCCCCAAATTAACATCCTGCTGTCCGACCAGCCAAAACTGCTTGATTTGTGCCTCCATGAGGTGTCTTTCTTCATTGTCAGATTTGTCTTGCATCTGCTAGAAGTCTGAATCTGAACAGAGGAATGACATTTTTGCTTGTAGTGAATGCATCCCTTGAGGATGCCTTAGAAGCCTTGAGGATCAAGGCTTGTGCTTGGGGTTGAGATGGTGACACTGGTCTGTGGTACTGCTGCAGGCAGGTAGGGCAGACAGTGTAGCTCTGTATTCCAAGTCTGATAGACATTTTCTTGTTGTATAACATGAAGGAAAATGTATTTTCCACGATTAAGCAGCTTAACATCCTCTGTTAGTATTTGATTTTAAAATGCTTGGTTTTAAAACTTTTTAACTGTAGTACAGAAGTAATGGTGTATGTTACAGCTTTGTGCAGTAATATCCCTGCAAGTAGTCTTTGGCCAGTGAGTCTCCTTGGGTATGGACGTGCCTTTTTCTTTTTCTGTCCATACCTAAGGAGATGCTCACAGTGATGCTCCCCTGTAAGCATCACTTAATCATGGCAGCAACCTGTGTACTTTCCCAACCATAGAGGCACGTCAGTGGGTGACAGTGCTGTTGCCAATGCTCAATTAAGTGTGTAATGTGTTGCCCTGCATGGCTGACTGCCCTTTCCTTGTCTCATTCAGTACATCCACAAAACAGTGTTCTGTTAGTTCAGAGAAAGACTTGGGTTTTCACAAAGAGGTGGATGGTGGCATTGGGAAAGTTGGCTGTGAGGTGCTCTTAGGTCCATGGAACTTTGAATTCAGTGTTACACTTGCAGGTCACATCTACTTAGATATACACAAAATCTTGTGTAAGATTCTTATGAAGAGATGTTTGCTAAAATAAACAGAGAAGAATTTTTAGTTTATTAGATGTTCAGATTAATAAATCCAGGAGCTGGAGTTGCTCACTGCAGTGAGTCATCTGCGCTGCACAGAACCAAACCAAAGCTGTATTAAAAATGCTAAGACTCAGCTGAGGCCAGAGAATAATCAGCTTAAAATTCTGCCTGCATAAACTAGGGTTTTGCTTTCTTTGAAATCAGAGGGAGATGTTGTCATCATCTCCCCAGATGACAGCTAGACCGCAAAGCCTTGTTCCATCATGCAGGTGCTGGACTGGAATACGTTTCAATACATTTGATTTCCATGCCCTATGCTGAAATCTAAAGGTTAGATGGCTTTTCATATGCCGTTAACCAGCAAAAGGTTGGTTTTTTTCCATTCTCTCCTAGCTCTACCCTTAAAAAGAAAACAATCTTCCTTCCTAGTAGAGAAGGTGGCAGCAGTGGATTCAGTGTAGCAGCTCCTATCTTAAACTGAACCCTGTAGGGTTCCTCCAGGCACTGTATTTCTTGTGGGCATGTCATGCTGCCACCAGCTGAGGAAGACAATTGCCTCCATTGTCAAAGGGGCAAAATAATTTTCCTTCCTCATGAAGAGCTGTGATATCCTCCTTTTCCTATATCCTTAATGAAGGTCTGTTTATATGACGTGAATAGGAAAATGCAGAAATCAACAGAGAAGGAAAGAAGAAAGGAAGGACAGCAGAGGACAAGCTACGGGGTCATTCCTAAAAGCTTGTCATTAGCCTGCATTAGCCCCAGTAGGTCTTTCTTTTAAATGGCATACTGTGGAATAGCAGTGATCTGCCAAGATACACTGCCTTAATTTGTGTCATGAAAAGTTACACAAGATAATTACCTTGTAGTTCAGTGACAAAAAGCACTGTCAGATCTTTTCAGTTCATGCTGGGTTTATCTGTAACGTCTCTGTGTCTAGAAAACTCAAATAGTAACTAATCCTATATAGCATAGCTGGAGCATATGGCATTTTAAACTCAGAATTTGGGCTTTTTTAATGTCCACTACAAATTAAATTTACCAATTAATCCTGACTAGATCTACCTGCTGTACATTTAAGGGCAGGTTTGCATTGGCTTTGTGACAGTAAACTACAGGCATTTGTAAATGTTTTTGGGCAGGAACAGCAGCAGGCACAGACCAGCCTGTGGTCGTAAGCTCCTTAAGCTCCCCTGCCTTTCAGAGGAGGAAAATACATCAAGAGTGCTTTAGGAATGATCCTTGGTCCATGCTTCCCAAAATATGCACAGCAGTTGTGTACAAAAGCCCTATCTGGCTCAAACCAGAACTGTGCCAATGATTGTTCAGCATAACCTCCTTTGCCCCAAGGAGCAGAAAGCCATTGCAGCATCAAGAGGGAGCAGCTTTTTTGTGCTGAGAAACTCAGAGTTGTAGAATGGTTTGTGTTGGAAAGGACCTTTAAGGGCCATCTAGTTCCAATCCTGCTCCTATCATGAGCAACTTCAAGTAGACTAGGTTTGCTCAATGTGCAGTCCAAGTCAACCTCAAATGTTTCTAGGAACGGAGCATCTGCAGCCGCTCTGTTGTAGATGTTGAAATTATTTACAATGAGAGTGTTCTTCTTTTTATCTATTCTAAACCTAGCCTCTTTTAGTTATAAAAGTTTGCCCCATGTCTTGTTACTACAGGGCCTGCTGAGAAGTTTGACCCCATCTTTCTTATGAGCCCCCTTCAAGTACTGAAAGGCTACAATCCAGTCTCTCTGGAGCCTTCTCTTCGCCAGCTGAACAACCCCAACTCTCTCTGCCTGTCTTTGTAGGAGAGGTGCTCCATCCCTCTGATCATCTCTGTGGCCCTCCTCAGGACTCACTCCAGTCCGTGTCTTTCCTGTGCTTAGGGCCCCAGACATGGATGCAGTACTTGACATGGGGGTCTCACCAGAGCAGAGGGGCAGTGTCCCTCATCCTGCTGCCCATGTTGCTTTGAATGCAGCACAGAATATTGCTGGCTCTCTGGGCTCCAGCTGCACATTGCTGAGTCATCTTGATAAGTGTTGAAATGAAATATGGCTTCAGAAAGTGGTGGCAAGGAGAGAAGGTCTGCCTAAAACTCTAGATGGTTTTTCAAGTGGTTCCTGTAAACACTTGTGTGTCTATAAAGCTGTTCTGCTCTTTTTGTGGATACCTGATATAAGATAACTGTGTGGGACAGGGTTAGGATAGATGTGTCTTCTAGCAGTCCGCACATAGCAATCACCTTTTATATTTTGCTCAGTTGCCCTATTGGTCATCAGATCTCTTTTTCCAGCACCAGTATCACTAACACAAGCTTTTTCCAAGGGGACCCTAGCATAGACCCTTACCCCTTTATCCTCTTTCAGATGCTTCTTACAGATCCATTAATGATCCTGACCAGAGACAATGGTGGTGTTTTGGGAGAAGTTTAGGCTGTTTCATGGTGTCAGATATGTACTCTTATATCCTGTGCCTTCAAGAGGTTTTTAAAGCTTAAAATACTGTAGCCAAGAGAATAATAAACTGCCATAACTTTAAATAAAATTTCTTAAAGTCATGTATGTAAGAAGACTGAAGTTTTGAATTTGAAAATGAGCTGAAGCCAAGAGCCAAGCAAGTTGTATCAGAGCAGACAGCCATCCTTGGTTGTACATGGAGAGTGTTCAGCTACTTAATGTACTGCAAGAGAGCTTCAGAGAAATGCTATAGCCAAATGTAAATGAAGTAACACAGGACTTTTATGGCAATGTTCTTTAAGTGGCCACACTTATAAGGTGTCAAAAAGATTAAATAAATCTGTTTCTGCAATGCTTATGTCTGGGAGAAGAACATCCAGCTTTAAAGATCTTCATCCCAGGACATGTAACGGTGTATCTTCAACAGCATTTTAGTGAGCAGTGTGCCATTATGGCACTCCTGGAAATAGAATGGTCATATAAACATCCACGGAGTTTTAAGTCACCCTAATCCCATGTATTTAAAGAGGAGCAGCAAAGCGTTTGTATCTCATTAGTGGCTGAAAGGATTTGACAAGAGTGATGTTTTACTTTCCTTTCAGGGATGAAAAGCCTGTCGTACTTGTTTAATTTAGCTCACTCATGCTTATATTAGAGCGTACCTGGAGTGGATACCGAGAACAGCTAGTTTGTCTGTCTTGGCTGAGGGAAAACAAATAGTCTCTAGAGCAGCCCACTGGTTACCCAAACCATCCTGCATGTGTTTACTTGATGCATTTACTTTCCTGCAGATGCAAAGAAATGGTATCCTCAGCTTGCTGTCCTTGCCTGTGCTGCTACCATCTGCATTAAATGAGGGTTGTAAAACAGCAAAAACATTGGTGCAAAGTAATTAAATCAGGATTCTCAATGGCAACTTTGCTAGCCATTGCTTTTTTTTTTCTTCTGTCACGGAGAAGATTTTTATATCCATTCCTTACACAGTCTGAGAAAGTGAAGCCACTCTGTGCTGCTTACACTTGATGTGCAAATTTAGGTCGCTGCTCAGATTCATCATGGATTTTGCCAAAGGACTCCCACTGGAGCTGCATCTATTGACATCAGGGCTGTCTTATCCCACTTGTGCTCATGTGTTACTCCTGGGCTTGTTACTCCAGATATTACTGTTAGTCAGTAGGGGTCAAGGGAGACCACCCGCAGCACTCACTGGTTCCTAGGCCTCCCCTAACGCTAATGCTTGCCAAAATGGGCAATAAGCTGGTCACTTTTTGTGGTCTGAGCTAAGAAATTAAAATTGTGCCCAACATCTGTGGTCAACCAGGCATATGCTAAAAGAGGTAGAGAAGTAGCCAGGCTGCTCCTGGCTGGAGGAGTTCCCACAACCTGTTTTGCATCCTGCTAGTCTTACTACTGCTCACAAGATTGTTCCTTGTAGTTTATCTCCTAATGCAGGGATAGATAACAGAGCTGCCCAAAGTCGTGCACCTTTATGAGTGTGCCGTGCTGCCAGAATGACAGTGCGGTAAATTGTGTGGTCAGGCCACTCTGCTGAACTGCTTGTTAGAGATTTTGTGCAAGGTGGATTTAAAGCATGAGAGGATTGTTCTCGGTTGGGTTTCAGAAGTGCTTTTTCTTTAGATTATTTGCCAGCACTTGAACGGCGGTGGGACCTCATTTTTAATTAAATCTTACATTGACGTAAGGAATTATCAGTGATGAGTAGAATTAGAGTTGACTTCTAATCAAAGATAATTCTGCATACTGGGGTGGGTTTGAGATGAATGAATGTCAAATATAATTAGATGGTCAGATTCTGATCCCTCAGCCACTCTCATAAGTACAAGACCAAATTTTGCTTATTTATGCTAATGCCAGCTGAATATGGTTGCCCTATGTCTCTAATGCTGTAGGGAGCAAGATTGGGGAGGGCTCCATGTGGGCTCCTGCGCATGCTCACCCCAGCCACCAGTGTGAAATAAATGTTGGAACTGAAAAAAAAAAAGGAGGTCAGCTGCCACGAACCCATCTGTTGTGTGCAGAGCCATTTAGGATCAAATTTATTTTCCTTGGGTTTATTACAGTGAAATAACTCATTTGCATATCCCTCTCCTTAGGTTTTCAGCTGTACCAAGGGGAAGGTGCAGTGTAGGTTAAGCAGAGGCTCCCTGGCAACAAAAACAGAGAAATGGGGGCATTGCACTGAGAGCTCTGGTGGAGGAGTAGCTTAAAAAGGGGAGGAAGAAGGCTAACTGTGGTATGAGACAAAAAGGGTGCTGCTTTCACCTTAGCCACTGCCAATCCTTATTTCTGTGTTCTAGTGAGATTATGAGAATTAGAGCCAAAGGCATGTTTTACAATAAAAATAAAATGAAATGCAAAGTCCTCACACTGACTTTGGTACCTAGACTGGTGTGAGAGATGACTTTCTGAATATATGAAGCTATATTGCAGTGGGAGCATCAGCTATCAGGTTCTATGCATTTACAGCCATATCTCCTTTACCATTTTGCTCTTGACCTGGACTGTTAGCTTTCTTCTTACTGTTACTATTGCTTTTTATGCAATAAAAAGGTTCATGTACATCATCTAGTTTGGGTAGGAGGAGCAGAAGAACAACACGGGCTATTCCAGATGGCAGACAATTTGTATTTCTGGTCAGAGTGTCTAGTGATGAGCTAGCAAATACTGTAGCATTTGAATTGAAAGTGCCCTTACATGCAACATTTAAAATGTTCTTACAGAAATGAGACCATAAAGTAGAAGTCAAGTACAAATCTTTTTCCTAAGGCTTGATACTGTTTGAAACAAAAGCTGAAATTTGGTACTGAAATACTACATTTTCATTTATTAGAAACAGGTAATGGCACCTTGTGCTCACTTGTGGGGATTTCTGCATGAAAAAGTAAAACTCCCAGCTGTGGGCTTAAGAGCTATAAAAGATGCATCAGTTGCATGAACATTTCTTTGTGCGCTGTAAGAACGGAATCCACCTGAATTGAAGGTATTGAAATACAGCTAATACAAGAATCACTGTGGGTGTCCCTGATGGACATAAAGTCGTCAGTGACAAGTGTGCTCAAGCCTTCAGAGAGATCCTGCTGGATAATCAGTGCTGAGGATGTCCATAGTGAGGGAAGAGACCACCTCAGCGAGAGCAGCATGAGCTGCAGTGGGCTCAGCTAAGATTCTTGTTGCTGCAAGAGGCAGGGCAGACATTTCCCTTCCTGTGCTGTGGCTGCCAATGGCTTTGATGCCCACCGAAGCGTGTCCCATTGCTCCCACGTGTCTTGTTTGAAGGAGGGGGCTCCATCTCAGCTGCAGCTCTTTCTCTGTGCAGCACTGCTCCTCAGCCGTGTGGGTAAGCCCACATGGCTCGTTCTGTACACTAAAATTAACGAGTGGCGCTCACGGGTGTGCTGGCCTTTCACCGGCTGATGTAGGCTTGGGAAGTGTGCTTGTCGGTGTAGCCATATGCTGCTATTTAGGAATATCTCTTAAGCCTTGGACTTGGGTGGAACAAATGCACGTGATTTTGTTCTGGCAACCAAGAATAGTTCTTCAGATGGAGCTTGCATGTCTGTACAGTTCTAGCAAATGCTGCCCTGCACAAGGGAGGAGCAGCCCAATCACCGGGAGCATAAAATGTGCTATGAAGATTGTAATTTGTGTAATTGAGTGACCAACAGAAGACACCTTTCTGCAGATGCTTCCAGGAGACCCCCACTCCACAGAAATCATCCTGGCACATACAGAAATTATGAGCCTGCTCACTCATGCTTGAGAGTTTTTGTCCTGAAAGTGTAAAAACTCTTGTGCAAGAATTAATTTTCTTGTGAACATTTTTATAATGCTCCTGAGCACTCCTATCCACATAGCAGTGTCAAATTTTTATGTTAAAAAAACCAAAAGGATGTCTACTTTCTCATCCAATATGCATGCCTCTGTACCTTCTGGGAGCCTAGGGAACATGGAAATCATAAATTCCAGGTGGTTATTTGGGCTACTGG
This sequence comes from Hypocryptadius cinnamomeus, assembly GCA_013400635.1. Classification (NCBI taxonomy): domain Eukaryota; kingdom Metazoa; phylum Chordata; class Aves; order Passeriformes; family Zosteropidae; genus Hypocryptadius; species Hypocryptadius cinnamomeus. Next base: position 107,294 of record VYZP01063841.1, read on the forward strand.
CCATGCTGGCCTTGTATTGCCAAAGTGATTCAGCTAAATCAGAAGGAAGAAGTTGGAAAATAAATATTGAAAATTACTAGACTTAGGCTGCAAAAGCAAGCAGCATGAATTGAAGGTGCACTGAATGAGCTTGGCACTGAGCTGAGTGTGTGTAACTTTAGAATTGCATTTTGCTCCTTGGATTTATGAGTGCAAAGCAGAAAGAATTGGCTGTGTTGGAGGAAGACACGACTTCTAGGGCATAACAATTTCTTCCCTTATTGTGGTTGTCTTTTGGAGAGATACATGGTCCTAAATGTCATCTCATTGCATTTAAAAGTTTTTCTCCTTTGTAGGCCAGCCAGCCCAATAAGCAGAATATAGACCTTGGCATAGATGAGAGATGAAAATGTTCTTTTCTTTCATTAGTCACAAAGATATCAGCTCATTTGTCAGACATACCCCAGGTTTGCAGGTAAGAAATGTTCCTAGCACGCCAAACAGAATTGGTTGACTTTTGTAGCCATCCACTCACGTTAGTTAGTGGACCTCCTCAGTTCACCTTAACCTAGATAATTATCACTTGATTTTTAACAGGCAGCCTGCAGGCCATCATAGATCAACATACAAACCATCTCACTGCAGGGATTACCTCTCCTTAGATCCAGAACGGACCTTGAACCATGTGTCACACAAGAAAATAATATAGGAAGAAAGGATGATCAGTCACTCAGTCCTATCCCACATTCCCATTTAATCAGCAATTATACATAATCCCAAAGTGTCCTCAAAGCCTTAGCTGCAGACAGCTCCCTTACACTTTTCAGCAAATTCTAGACCTGGAGCCATAACTGTAGCTGCTACAAGGAGAGAACAGGAGGAATCAAGGGCACCATCACCACTGTATATTGCAGCTTTACGTGGTTGTTAGCACACATCTAGCAAAACCAACTTCCCCTCGTCATGTGGTGAGCAAAAAATACCATCTCCAAACTGGTCATGGGGAAGAAACCAAGAAAAAAAGGCTGTGCAAAAGTTAGACTAGATTTAGCAAATATGTTTCAGCCTGAATTTCCTCTCTTAGCTTGGATCAAACACTGTTTATCAAATATTTTGGCACTGTGGGAGGTAGAGGTCTGTGCTGAGGGTGATGAAGAGAGGGCAGCCCTGTGAAAGTGGTTGTCCCTTCCCCGCTCATTAGCTCAGGCTCAGCTGTTTCCCCATTTCCAGACTGAAAGAAGAGCTGAGAGAGGGGACTTTTATTTCCCTGGGGACAGAGACATCATCAATTATCTGCCATTCTGTGCTGCAAGCTGTCAGCGAATAGGGCAGAGGAGTACTGATAGGATTTCACCTTATCCCTTGACTCACTGATGGGCTCATCATTCAACTGCTGTGCTCTTAGCATGGGCAGTATTAATTATACTTCTACACAGGGCATGCTTGTATTAGCACTAAGGAGACTGGTGTCTTTTTAAAATGAAACATCCATGGTTCATTAACTATATACATTTAAAAGTATAAGTGTAGTCATTGTATCTACTGCTGAAGTGGATCTCTCAAATCACAGAAGCATTTAATATCATTTTAGATGTGCAACTTGCATTATATTGAGAGCCAAATTTATACTGCATGTAGAAGACAGTAGCATTATATTACATAACTGCTAAATGTAGACGGAGAAACTTGATCACTCCCTTGGTGTAGCACCAGAATGCCCTTAGCAGTGTTCAGCTGTGGGGATACCCATCAGGTCAGTAAAAGATCTGGGTGAGTCCTCATGGGCTGAGCCTTACTGAAATTATACTAGGAACTGCACCCGTGCATATCATCAGGATACAGCTGCATTATTAAATTCAGAGGTAGGTTTATGTAGTTGATAGCAGAGACACCTGTGAATGGTTTAAGAGGCAGGAAAAGAAACTCCTCTCAACAGAGGGTGTCACAACAACATGACAGATACTCATCACTCAAAGTGTATTTTCGAGATGGCTATCATTAATAATCCATCAGTGCTGTGCCCATATGCAGCCATTGTCTCTGTGAATCTGGGCCAAGGGGCTGATGCAGAGCCTACAATTTTCTGAGGTTGCTTGGAAGTGTCTGAGATGTCATATTATGAATATTAGTTTAAGTCTTAAGAACAGATGGTGTTGGTACAATAGAGTCAACCTTTAACCTGACCAATGGAAAATAACTGAACAGAACTGGGAGATTTCACCAGTTCCGACTGTTACCTCCTTTTATCTCAGTTTTGTTCTGTACAGAAATTAAATATACATTATTCACCAAGATTATATATAATATATAGGGAGAGGCCGCAAGCCTATCTGGGCTCTGAGTTCTGACCATTTTATGCAAAAGCAAAGCAAAAGTAGCTCCAGGCAGGTCTTCAATTTGCATTTCAATTGCACTTCTTGCACATTTTTTTCTGGTATCTTGGGGAAAGTCTTAGCTACTAAAGCCTTTCAAAGCCATCTGAGTGCTTGAGCAAAATAAAGAAAATAAATAAGTACATTCCTTTTCCAAGATTATTTATTTTTTAAGTTTGCCCAAAGGAAGAGAAAATAAAAACAGTTCCAGTGTTTCTGCACAGTCAGATTTGGACACTAAGATTCTGTTCTGAGTGAAAGCCTGTTCTGTTCATATTAATAGAGAAGAGAGGTTATGCAGAAGATGCTAGCATTTTCACAACAGTTTTGAATCTAATTTGTGGTTGTGATTAGCAACCCAACTTCAAGTTTTATTTTATCTCTCTTATTTTTTGAGGAATGGTNTTTTGTTTTATCTCTCTTATTTTTTGAGGAATGGTTGATGTTTATGCTGCTAAAGCTTCTCTGACTGTCAGTGTTGTTTAGCTCCTCCTAGGTCTCCAGATGTTGTCAGGGTGTGTGTGTTAATCATCCTGTCAAGCCATACAAGTACTGAACACTTGCAAGGGATTTTCTTTCTGCTCCTTGGCACTATGGACCAGATTTTTAATGCAAATCCTTGTATGGGAGCATGCAGATTGCAGCCTAATTGTCTCAAGATTATTTGCAAACCCAAAGGGAACTTGCTGTGCAGACCCCAGAGTACTGTGGTCGGGTGGCTTCCGCTCTGTCTTGCAGGAGGTGTCTCTCTGTGGAGTTTGAACTGTTAGGCATAAGCTGGCACAGGGAAACTCTGTACCATCTATAGGGATGTGAGGTTTGACCCTGGAAGATGCAAAATGCCTTCTGGCAAGCGCTGTGCCAGGTGTCAGCAAGCCTGAGCGCAGCTCAGCCTTGCAGAGGTGTGCAGAGAGCCTTATGGATGTAGGGGTGAGTACAGAGCCAAATTTGGGCTCTCATTGACCAAAGACTCAAGTACCTCCAGCTGTGGCTGAAGCATGTTTATCCCTGTGTGAGTTAGCCAAAGTGCATCCTCACTGTGGTGTCTTCTGAGTTTGTGAGGAGCTCCAGGCTCCAGGGCCTCTCTGCTCCTCGGTGCTCTGCCCTATCCGTGGGTTTCTGCCCAATACAGGTGCTCATGCTCCTGGTCTGCCTGAGAGCAACTTCTGTGTCCCAGGGGTTTATCCTTGCTGTGGTTAAACTCTCTGAGCCCTGAGCTGAGTGGGCTGCATCTGGGCTAGGCAGGGACATGAATGGTGAAGTACCATTACTTGCTGACCACAGGGGAGGAGAAAACTGTCTTTGACTGCACCCCATGTGGTGTGTCTGAGGCTGTTCAGTCAGGGGGACAGCCCTCACTTCCAAAACAGGAAGATGTACTCTGGTTGGGTTGTGCAATAGAGAAAATGTCTCATTTGCAGTAGTGCTGGCAATGCTGGGACTGGAAGAAGTGTTTCTGGCAGAGTTCTTGCAGAAATATTCCTGACAAAGCTGCTCCTTGGGCAATGCAGTCTTCTCCTAAGAGAAACAGTGGTTTGCTGTGGCACCTACTGCCACCCCAAAGAGTATTTGTATTTGCCCAGTTTAACGCTCCAAATTAAATATAACTGAGCAGTGCACAATGTTTCCCCACATATTTGCTTTCTGCAGTGAATGTTTGCCATGCCAGCACCATGTAGCTCTGGTGCTTATCATTAATAAATATGTTCAGTTGTGAAGGCTCACAGTGTAGATCTCTGGCTTTCACAAATGGCTGTTTTATTGGGCACTCGCAGTCATTCCTGACCTGTGGGGATGACAGGATGGTTTAGACTGGCTGTCACCCCCTCAGCCCTGTAGGTCAGAGTTTCACAGAACATCAACTCCACTGCCTGCAGGCAGCTCTAGCCCCTGCCATACCATCCTCCTTCATTGCCAAGCTCATCCCTCAGCCTGGCTACTGGAGTGAAATGAACTGGGGCCATGGGGCAGGCTGGGTCCAGCTTTTAAAATAGATGGAAAAGAACTGCTGAAACCCCTCTTTTTCATTTTCTGTCAGATTATTTTTAAGCTGGCCTAGTTTCTCAGTCCATTTCACAGCACAGTGGTGTCATCAGCTGAACTGACATCCCAGGAAGGATGGAGGCGGTGAGAGGATGGGTCCTGCAGGATGGGGGAGCCGTCTCTGGCAGCACACGCTGACCAGCTCCCTCTTCTCCAGCATCCTCATTTTCCTCCTGCTCCTTGCCCTACTGCCTGGCCTGTGTTGACCATGGTGCTCCTCACAAATTGGTGGAGCCATTCTTCTTGCCAGAGCAGTACAAAACCAAGCCAGCAGAAAAATCAATTTAATTGTCTGCCAAGGTTAGAGACAAGAAAAACAGTGGATTAAGGAGAAAAGGAAGATAAAGGCATCCCCCTTTCCCTTGTGGCAGCAGATAGAGCTGCTGTGACCCGTAGCACTTCTCTACTATTTATTTGTGGATGGATTGAAATCATCCTAGTTTAGTGCAGATGCCAAGCTGGGCATTGGAAATGAGCACACAGAGGGCAAGGGCTTCCTCCCTGCTGAGGCCCCCCCCAGACACATGAAATGCAGAGCATGCAGTGCCTGGAGCTTGTTTACTCCTCTCTCTTCACGGTGGAGGGCATCCCTCTCGTCACGGCATGTCATGGCTGCACACACACCACCATGTCTTCCTTCTCAGCAGCCCCTGGGCTGAACAGCCATGGGAGTTAGGATCAAAGGGGAGCTGCAGGGCATTCATGATGTATCAATCCTTTTTAAAGTTATTATTGTGTATAATCACACTTTGCAGTGATGGTGAGTGCCTCCTAAGAGCTCTGCACGCTCCCCTAATAATTCCCAGGACAGATGGGGACACTGGGGCTGGGGGTGAAGCGTGCCAGGCATGGCAGGAATTGGGGATGGCGTTGGGATTATCACATTGAAGTATCTGGTTTCTAGTCCCACATCCAGACCCTCTTTGTGTCTCTAGTACATTTTTCAGTAGTCCCTGGGCTGGAAGTCAGAAGTTAAAATAGGATTGTTTTGGTGTTGAGTGGGGATGATTCGGAAATGCAAACAGATTTGTGCTCTGGCTTGCAGCCCCTCGTGGGGTTCAGGTACCCCTTAATGTCATGGATGGACACCAGGCTGTCTGGCCTCACTGCCTGCCTTCTACTGTAATTCCACCCTCACTGACATGCTTTCTGTTGTTTTTCAGGAATATCTCCAAGGCTCCCTGACATCATGTCAATAGGATCACATTCATTCTCTCCAGGAGGTCCTAATGGGATTATTAGAAGTCAGTCCTTTGCTGGCTTCAGCGGGCTCCAGGAAAGACGGTCCAGGCAAGTGCCCTTGCTCTCTAAGGGGAAATTCAAAATCAGGCTGTAAGGGAGTTCTGGGCTTTAGGGGATGAAGGGGAAGAAGAGGTGAGAGAGGACTTCTTTCTGACTCTCTGCCACATAAAATGTCCTAGGCTAAAATGTCTCTATATATTTTTTGTATAACTAAGCTGTTACCTTCTGCCTGTTTGCCTCTCCCCCGTTAATGCAGGGCTTCCTCACATGCCTCAGAGCTGTGAGAGAATTTCAGAGAACAGTTTTAACTTATGCAGTGATCTTTTCAACATGTGAAATGTGCAGGAGACTGCACATGATACACTTGCCATCACCTCCTGTTTAAGACCACTGCTGCCTAAAAGACAGTTTTCTCATTGCTGCACCACTACGAATCCAAAACAAAGCTGTTTCCCTGAGCTTGGCTGTGGAGCCTTTCTGTGCACTGCCCCTTGGCTACACAGGGCTTAGGGCTTTGAGTCAGGCATGCCCAAGCCATGCAGTCCTGGATGCTCCCTGGATACTTTACAACTGATTTTAACTTGTGTGGTCTCCCAGTGCCAGGCCACCAGTTAGCAACCGAGGAGTAGCAGCAGGCAAAGGGCCTCCCATTGTCAGCCCAAGTCAGTGGTGGTTGTTAGATGCTGACCTACCCACCAGCAAAGTCCCCAAAGAGGCACCTGTATGCAGCACAACTGTCACCTTGCCATTCACTCCATACTCAAGACCAATGGTGTGATGCTGTTCTCCAGAAACTCTCTTAATCAAATCCCAATCTTCCTTATGATCTGCAGGCTTTACACCTGAGATTATCTGGGCTCCCCTTTCGTTTTAGCACCTGGATGTAGCTCAGCTCTCTCATGGACTCTCCAGTGTGAGTTAGGACAGGCATGGTGTGAGACGGAGAAATGTCTGATGAGACTTGTACTCAGCCTTGCATTTCCAGACAAGTACTTATGTCTTGGGAAGCACATATCCCAGGCTGCTCAGATTCTTAACCCATAAAGAAATGCAGACCTTTAACTGGCAGGCACAGAAGCAGATTTATTTTTTTGCTAGCAGGGATAATATCAGAGGATCTCTTCAAGCTGCACTCCTTTGAGATTTCTATGATTTATAGGGATTTCTTCTTCTTTGATGTTCATTTTGCAGGTGTAACTCCTTTATTGAAAATTCCTCAGCGCTCAAGAAGCCCCAAGCAAAGGTGAAGAAAATGCATAATTTGGGCCATAAGAACAGCACCACGCCCAAAGAACCCCAGCCTAAAAGGATGGAAGAGGTCTACCGAGCCCTGAAGAGTGGCCTGGAGTAAGAGCTTCTATCCTGCTTGTTGACCGAAGCTTTCTGTGACATTTTAGAGCCTAGAGAAACAAAAACAGGGATCCTTCCTTATAAGAGACAAACATGCACCTCTTGAAGTCTGGATTGTGACACTTGGTATCTAAAATATTTGTATGGGAAACAGGAATACAGGAGGCAGAATCCCATTTCCATTCACAATTTGAGAAAAGCTCCCAAAGTCTGGGATTTCAACATCAGATTTTTTTTCCCTCTGAGTTTTCTAGAGTCCTATCAAAGGCTTGTATTGCCTTTCAGATAACATCCCAGATGATAACAGGGCTTTAATCAGCCAGATACAGGCGTAGCGACTGCAAGGCACCAGCCCATAAACTAAGCAGCAGATTAGCTTACTTGAAACTGGTTGTTCAGTGTAAAGAGAACACCGAGCTCTTACACAGTTAAATAAGTGGGCTCCTATTTATTCCCAAAAAGGCAGCAGGGAGCTGCTTTTAGGATAGATCAACATAAATGAGTTTTTTGTCTGTAAACACATCCAGTGAGGAAAGCCATTTGTCAGTGAGATTTTCTTTTAGGATGGTCATCAGCCAGCTTGGTATGTGCTGCAGAGCTCATGCATCGTTCTCTGGTTTGTGTTTGCAGTGAGTATCTGGAAGTTCACCAGACAGAGCTGGATAAGCTGACTACTCAGTTAAAAGACATGAAAAGAAACTCACGCCTGGTACGTGCCATGCTTTTTCATCGTGTAGTGCACAGTGGCCTTCTTGAGGTGCTGGAGCAGCCAAGGGATGGGTGTGGGATACAGGGAATTTGCACTGATGCATCACTGTCAGTTTCTGACCTTACTTNGCTCTTCTTCCCTTCTAGCCATTGTTTTGTTTGTGTTTTCTGATGAGTGTCAAACACTACTTTCTCATGGTGCTGTCGTGTTGCAAAATTAATGAGTTTTGTGTTTTCTGTTGCAGGGAGTGCTGTACGATTTAGATAAGGTATGCTTCTCCCTTGAACACTCATTTTGCAAGGAAGCATTAATATCCGTACAGTGTACATGGAAACCTTCCTCAGAGGGATCTGCTAGCCACGCCAACACCTACATTTTCAAAGGAAGAAGTCCCACACCCCTCCTCTTCCCAGGGGCTCTGGTATCGCCCTCTAATGCAGCATCAAACACAGTGTGCTCACTGATCTGGCATCAAACGTACCCCACCAACCCTTTTTCTGAGGTCTGCCAGGTCTGACTGGCTCTGGGATGGGCACAGACAGAGAGACAGACCCCTGCCAGGCAAGGAGGGAAGGAAGCAGAGGAGGGACTTCCTTTTTTCTCTCAGCTGATAGCCATTAAGTCCATTGCCTTGTGCAAATTCTCTCAGCCAGCTCCAGTCAGATGGGGGCTGATAGCAGTGCACCGGGGGGCTGGGGGGTCCAGGTCAAGCCCCAGTTCATTCCTGCTCCTGCGAGTTCTGAAGAAAGAACAATTGAAAATACGTTTTCCCTGCAGGAAAATTTGGGTGAAAGAAATCCTTCAAAAACATTTCCTGAAAAAGTCTGACTTTCTTTTTCAGTCAAAATGCCAAGTTTGAGTTTATTCTCAAAGCGAGCTTGCTAAGGAAGACAATGGATCTTGAAATGCAAAACCTGATCAATATTAATATGGGATTTCAAAGTACTGAAAACATTATTTTTTAACCTAAAAAAAGCTCTGCTTTCTTTGGGGTTTTTTGGTTGTTGTTTTTTTTGTTGTTGTTTTTTTTTTTTTAATAATTAGAAAAACCTAGAGAAATCCCATCAAATGAAAACTTACATTTAAAAATATACATTAGGTAAAGAAGTAAAGGAGCTCCATTGTCAGCAGCAGCTTAAGAGCAGTAGGATGGGACAACTGATTCTGGATTCATGGTCAAGGAAATCCTGTGTGTTTTAAGGAGCAGTATCTTAGATCCATGGGGTCTAGCAGAGCTAGCGTGGCTGTGGCTCACTGATTTATTTAAAGGTGCCTCACCTCTGCCTTTTCCTTTCTTTCAGCAAATCAAAGCGGTTGAGAGATACATGAGAAGGCTGGAGTTTCACATTAGCAAGGTAATGAGCTCCCTCCTATCATCTTTCTTCTGCATCTGTTCCTATATTATTGAGGAAACAAACCCTTGGCCTCCTGCTACCCCTTTGTGCTGGGGAGGCCGCTCCCAGATTGCCTGTTTTTTCCATGGTAGGCTGGTGGTTGGAGCCAAAGAAAGGGTTTCCACATAGACCCCAAGGTCCAGCCATGCCCCAAAACACTCCCACATACTTTTAAGTACAGAGAGAACATAGGGTTGGAGACTTGCTGGGGAAAATCTATCTCACAGCATGCTTATTTAGGTAGAAGGAGAGTTGCATCTGAAAGCAATTTAGTTCAGCAGTTATCTCTAGCACACACAGCAGCTAGTTTGGATTTATTCCTGGATTTCACTGCTAATGCTTTTGCTGCGTGGTTTGGGGCCCACATCCACCTGAATGCATCGGAGAGAATATTGGTGGAGGTACTTGTGATTTACACTAATACGTTTTAGAGCTGGATGAAATCCATAGTGTGTATTCTCTTACTTATAAACATATCTGCTAGTGATTAGTTGCTTTTTTGAGCCTGACAAAGAAATGAATTATTTTTGACAGATGAAATGTCTTTTGAGAGTCATTTGAAAAGCATTTGTGCAGCTTCAAGTCCTCTAATTATGACAACCTATCCAAACCTTTTAATTTCAGTCCTCTCTTACTCTTGGAGCTGAAAATAAAAATATAAATAATGAGGTGATAGACTGAGATTTTGTTCCCCAAGCCACCTACTCCCTTGCTGGCAACATGAATGGCAAAAATTAGTACTTGAAGAATTTCCATTCAAATCCTTCCCACTTCAGCCTGCTCAGACCTAATGGTTTCTGGGTTTATAATAAGAGTGAAAAGCACCAAACGCAAGAGGTAACGCTGGTCAGTGTTACTCAGGCTTGCCAACTACGTGAGTTCACTCTCTGTAGCCCATGGCAACAGAGACAAAAGGAACTGAGTGTGTGGCATGAAAGCCCACAGGCTTGGGCAGGTGGAGAAACATCTTTGTTTCTAATGATAGAAAAGGTTTTTTTAGCAGTATTTAATCAGGGACACAGAGATACCCTTTGTCTTTTACCTGCCATTGCTCTGTAAAGGAAGCAAAGCAAGGAAAATGGGTGCACCACAGCAGATCCCGCATACTTGGGGAGCAGATGAGCATGTCCTAGCCACACTCAGATGGGCAGGAGCACGATATCAATCCCAGACGAAGGCTCCACTCTGATGTCAGAAGTAAATACCAAGTGACAGCTATTTATAGTAGCTGTCTTTAGCTTGCTGGCTTGCAAGAGAAACAGGATGAGTATGAGTGCAGAAAGCTTTTTTTGTAACTTCAAAATGGTAAAATGCTACCTGTGTCTTCATTGACTTATGCTGAACTCTTTCACTTTGCAAAGCATTCCCTGTTTTGGGTAGGGTGCCCTCAGGTCAGAGGCTTCAGCCACCAGTTATCCAAGATAGCCGTGTAAAAATTGACCCAAGGCTTTGAAGCCATCAGGAAGACAAGCCCTGTTCCAAACAAATTAGCAACAGCACTTTTTATTAGAGGTTAAGCAGGCTTGGAAAATGGGATTTGAAACGTGCCTGGATTGTCACATAAGGCTCATGTCTAATGCAGCACACAAAGTCACAGACTGATGAAGCCAAGGTGCTGGATACTTTCATAGAGAGAAATTACGCCATGAAAATCCATTGCTGAGCAGGAGCACTGTGGGACACGGAGTGACCTTTTGATTTCAGAGACAACAATGGAAATAGTTATTTTAGGTAAAACCCAAATATCATCCTGTTTTAGGAGGGATGTTAGAAGCAGAAAGAAGAGACAGATTCTTCCATTCCTGTCCTTCTCCTTACCATGATAGTCAGGTTAGATAACCCACATCTTCTGTATCTGGCAGATTTAGTTTATAAAAATATAAACCACTATATATAGCTGGTGTACATATGCACATATATTACTCAGTTGGAGTAAATGTGTGTGTTTAGTACAGGGATTAGAGGGAAAAGGGAAACCAAAGCATGAGGTGTGTAAATCCATTGCCCCTCTGAAGCTAGATCCAGGTGAGACTTCAAACTGTGTGTGGCTATGTTTTATGAAACTTCCAGAGTGCTTGCAATATGTTGGGTCCCTAAGTTGTGTCAAAGGAACGTAAGAAAATGAGCAGATGTAAATGTCTGGGGGGGTTGAAGTTCAAAATACTTTTTTAACTTGACATCAGCTGTTTGTAAGCCCTTTACTTGTGCTGATTCCTAGTATGACTCCCAGATTATGGAGGGTAGACAGTAAGAGTTGAAAATATCACTCCCAGCTTCCAATACTACCTATTAGTCAAATATTGCAACAGCTTTGATCCATGGCTGATATTAGGGAACCAAAGCCACTGCTGACCCTGCTAAATGTGCCATTTACCACTTCCAGTTGCATTTGGGCAGTGTGGGCATTGCAGTTGCCTTTTGAAGAACTCTTCCACAGCAAGATGTTTGAGAAGCTGGCTGCATTCCTGCCTCACTGGTACAATGGGGAGAGCATGAGTAGCAATGCTTAGAGGCATGCAGGGCAAGCAGGTGAATTGCTGGCATCTACTGTTGCTCTATTGAGATTTTTACAGTAGAAGTTACTTTCATCTTGTGTTTCTTTTCCACAGACTGTAACACTATCACAGCTTCATTTCCTCAGCCCCTTCACTGGATATAATGGTTTGGCTGAGTTTTCTTTTAATGCAAATTACTTCATTGTGTTGGTTTTATTTTGCTGGGGTTTCTGGGGTTTTTCAGTACACTTTCCTTGTTCCCACTAGGTGGATGAGCTTTATGAAGCCTATTGTATCCAAAGACGTCTCTGTGATGGTGCCAGCAAAATGAAGCAAGCTTTTGCAATGTCTCCTGCCAGCAAAGCGGCTCGTGAGAGTTTGACCGAAATCAACAGGAGCTACAAGGAATACACGGAGGTACGTCCTCATCAGTTCATTGTTTTCACTCTCACACTGCTTGAAAGCCATGGGAACTTTGCCACTAATGTCAGGGAGAGTTTAATCCAGATAGAAGAAATAAAAGAAAACTCATCAAAGAAGAATTAGTATTTGTTTTTCTTCAGGTGAATACCTGATGACTGACAAAGACAGGTTACACAGGCCCAAAGAGTTCCTTGAAATAACAGTTTAGACTCTGTGAGAGCAGGGTTGTACCTAGGAACTGCAGCAGAAAAGCAAAAGCATAAGTCTGCCCCAAACCTACTTAAACTCCAACTACCTCTTTCTCACCTGCAGATGTAGGGATGGCAGCTTGACTGGAAACAATATGCCTAGAGACATATGCTGCATCCTGTGTGTTGTACTTGCTGTGATCAAAATCTATTTTATTAAACAGGCAGGAGATGATGAACTTCCTGGCAGACTTCCTGGCACACAAGCTGTGACAACCTTCCAAAACCTGAAGGAAGAACTGGAGAGGGTCTAATACCCAGTCTCTCACAGCCTTCTTTCCTAATGTAGTCCACTTTTCTTGACAGATTAAATCATGCTGGGAGCCACCTTGGCATAGAGCTGCTGCTGTTGGCACAAGTCCTGGCTGGAGAGGACCAGAACAGTGAGCAGGTTACGCTCCAAGGGCAAAAGCTTCCCTTTTGCCATCAGGAAGATTAGCATGCAGCAGCAGAGGAGCACAGGGTTGCAATGTCAAGAAAAGCAGGCATAGCTGCCATTTTTTAGGGCCAGACCTAGCTAAACAAGGATGGCTCTGAGATTGATTTTATTGCAAAATATCTTGAATCTATCCTTACAAACAGACCTTAAAAAAAAATCCCAAAGAAGTTTTGTCTGCCCTCACTGTTCTCTTTTCCAACACAGAACATGTGTACCATAGAAGCAGAGCTGGAAAACCTATTGGGGGAGTTTTGTATCAAGATGAAAGGTAAGTGCCTCTTCACCTTTCCCTTCTTTCTCAGAAACAGTAGCAGTTGCTGCACACATTGGTGAGGGAATTGAGACATGCTGTGTGACATGCATTTATGACAGGTGGGGTTTCCCACCCATTGCTGAGCCTTCAAAGCCCCAATTCACACCCCTGCCCACTGGAAAGGATTACAGAAACAGGAACACCAATGCTTACAGACTTTCTGAGGTTCTGCTTTTTGTTTTCTAGCTGTTCCCACAAAGACTCCTCCCAACAGCCAAAGCAATTCAATTTCAAAGATTGCTGTAATTTTTGCTTCTATTTTCAGTAATTCTTTGAGAAAGTGACTGGGAAATTATCTGAATTGTCATGGAGCTGAACTTGAAATTTAAAATATCTCCTTAATTTGACGTCAGCTCTTATTAACTCCTTTACTTTTGCTAATTTTGACCAATACTGTTTTTGACCAAATGTAAAAAAACCAAAAAGCTGAGGATAGTTTTCCTAGATAACTCTGTGATGTCATTCACCTTTCCATTTTATTCCTTGTCTTTATGACAGGGGAGTTTATGGTTTGAATACAATGGAATCAGTTTTACTTGCAGCCTCAATGGATCATCAGGTATTGCTAATGCTGTTATCCCATTAAGACTCAATGTCTTAAAGAAGAGATTGGGAGGGGATATCTTTTTTCGATCTTCAGTCACTGGCATGAGAATAGTTCTATAAAACAAAGCATCTAAATATTCATAAACTCTTAATTCTTCACTTGATATCTTGCCATGTAAAACATCCACAGTATTGCTGGTGGAGTTTTGAGAGCTCACAAATCTCATACAAGGTTTTGATTCTGCCTGCCTTGTCACAGTTGTTTCCTATGATTGCATTGCATAAGATTAAGATTAATCTTAGATTAAATTAAAATAGCTACTCTGCGCTCTCATATTATAGAAAACAATTGCAGCAGATGTTGGAGTTCTCCTAGCTCCATCCCTCAGGTTTTAGATGAACACACAGAAACTGAGGCAGACATTTCTGTACAGGAACCCGCAGGAGAACCACAGCATAGACATGCTGAATGAAACAATGTCACAGAGTGTGTAAAGAGATTTTCCAGCTGCCTTGGAGCATTTCTTTACTTGCTGTAAATGCAGTGCACAGTTCCTGGCAGCGGGACACGTTGCAGGTGGTGTCACAGTGTCACAAATGTCTTGGCTGAAGAGGTCTGGCCCCTTCTCTTTTGGATGAGTTCTGGCAGAACTCAAGGGTTCTGGAGAAGGCAGGTACTGCACTCATGTGTGGGAGCAGAGCACAGAGCACAAGCAGCAACTGCTTCTGGACACAGTTTGCAGCATGTAAAGAAGCCCAAATTAGAAAACAGCAAAGAGAAATGCCATGTTAAAAGTATTCTCTAATTAGGGCATCTGAGATTTCTATCTAGATAGTTTTCCCTAGGAATAGTAATCCTGTAGGACAATACAGCCACTGCTATTGCTAAGGCTTGCAACAGCTCTGGCAAAAAAGCCTGCAGATCACACAGCAAGTTTCCCCCTCAAGTTATACTGCAGCATATCCAGCTAACTTTAGGATCTAATTTAAAATCAAAGCATTCCTCTCCCCAAAGCTTATCTGTTCCTAGCCATTCCAGTGAAAGTTATTTTTATTTTGTGCCCTCTGTCACTTACACTGAAAGCAAGCCAACCTACACAATGCTGTCAGGAAGCAGGGGAGCTGCACAGAGCTTTTATGACTGATATTTATAGAAAAAAAAAAGTCTAATAATTTTTCAAAATCAAAATAATAAATGTTCCAGCAGGCTTAGCTAACTGATCAGGATTAATCAGTTGTTGAAATTTACCAGGGAAACCCATTGTGGAAATTCCTGTATGGAATCTGCGTGTCCTGTTGTGATGTACAGGAAAGTGCCCTTGTAGCTGTTTGAAGAGCCAGGACAGCAGGAGGTGAAAAGCCCAGATGTTTCACTCGAGGGAGAACAATGTGCTGGCCTGACACACCGGTGACTCTGTGACACAGAGCCCACCACCAGCAGCCAGGAGTCCAGCATGCACGTGCTGCATGTGCTTCAGGTGGCCCTGCCTCCTTATCACAGCCCCATGATGACCCTGTCCCCTAATTACTTATGCTGACCCACCAGCAGCAAGCTCCTGTTCTGTCTGCATTAGAGCCCAGTGCTTGTACAAAGGTGTGATGTTTGAAATTGTATGATAGAGCCATTGGTTCCTGCCATTTTTTTGGTCCCCAAAAGCCATTCAATCACCAGAAATTTGTTTCCTGTGAAAGTACTTATGCCCTATTGTCAAGTCAGCATTTAGCCTCCTCTTCATCATGCTGAAAAGACTTGACCAGCCTGATTGGGCCAGTCACAGCTCACAGACTTCAACATCCATATGGAGTTTTAAGCTGGAGTTTCCTCACTCACCCTCCCCATACACTGGGTGAAAAAAGGACCTTTTATTTTCCTCACACGCCTTTGGTGATGTGTCCCATGGGAGATCAAATTCACTTATAAAAGCATGCCTGGGGAGAGAGAAGCAGTGGTAGAGTGCTAGTAATCTTAAATTATTTATTAACAGTAAATAAATTAGAAAGGAATTGGTAATATGAGCTCTGTG
Source organism: Hypocryptadius cinnamomeus (assembly GCA_013400635.1). Classification (NCBI taxonomy): domain Eukaryota; kingdom Metazoa; phylum Chordata; class Aves; order Passeriformes; family Zosteropidae; genus Hypocryptadius; species Hypocryptadius cinnamomeus. Next base: position 122,871 of record VYZP01063841.1, read on the forward strand.
CAAGGGCCTCTCCATTCTGCTGAACACTAAGATGAGCAAAGAAAACTATTTTCTGGTCAAAGAAATGGAAGAGGCAGATAAGCAGATCACGGGGACAGCCCATGACTGCATGCAGGGATTGAGTTGCTCCTACAGTACAGCTAGCAGGACTAATTCATCCCTGCAAATACAACAAGCACTAGGGCTCCTCATACTTGCCTTGATTTTAACACACCCCTGTGTGTTCCCTTGGGGCATCCCTTTCTCTGCCACAGGCTTTGAATGTGGCCTCAAGATGGTTTCTTTGGGCACTGCAACACTAGAGGCATAGATTTAGGCTCACACAGGCAACGCTGGGTAAGTTTTTATACCAAAACAAGTGCAATGGCTACATACTGAGGAGACTCTGTGAGAAAGGAGAAGCTCCCTCTGTGGGAAAAACAATCCTGTTGAATCCTGTAGAAAAGCAGGTCAGCAGGCCAGGAGAGGGGTGGTAATTCCCCTTGGATTTCAGTGTGGAGCCTCAGGAAACTTTCATTTCATATGCACAGTGCTGATATAAAAATAGCATTGTTATGTCCTACCTTAAAAAACCCCAAAACCAAACACAGATCACAAGTGCTTTGCTGTGCTACTTCTCCCGCTCTGGGGAAAAATGGGATTAATCTGGTATTGCAGATGTCAGTCATATTTTGTGATGCACTTACTATTGAAAGACACTCAGCTATTATGGGAATGATAATGTTATGGAAACACTAAGCAGAAGGAGCCCCTGTTGCTTGCTGTGTCTCTCTGAAGATGTACTAAAAAGGGATCTGTGTTGAAGTGTGGAGCTCGGTCAGACAGCGCTGAGCAGCACTACAGGGGAATCAGCAGCTCGCCTACACCTCGCCATGGGAGGGGCTCTCAGCTGAGTGTCTGAAGCCAGATGATGTCAGGACGGTGTTTCTCCTTTCTCTATAGTTACTATATAAAAGGAAACTTTGGGCTCTAATAGGGAAAAAAGCTGAAAGGTATAAATATTCCATGTGCAAGAAACCACAGCCCAGTGAATTTTACACAAAATAAAGAAAATTAAGATGGTGGGTTGTCTTGGTTTGGAGGGTGCACAGGCAGCAGTAAGAGGGGGGATATAAACAGCAGCTGGGGGGCTGCAGGAGAGCCTCTTCTGTCCAAGCGTGAACCTGGGCACCCCACTGCAGCCCACTTCTGGGCTCAGCCACACTTGCAGCCCAGGCCCTCCCACAGCCCCTCTGTGTCTTTCCTTCTCAGGTCTGGCTGGCTTTGCTCGGCTCTGCCCAGGAGATCAATACGAGGTAAGTCTGCATGAGTTTGTTTATTAAATAGCAAAAGAATCAAAAGGAAGGCATACCTCTGCTGCTTTTTACATCATGATGAATAAAACCTTTTCACGTCAGCACCTCAATGAACAGCTATTATTTTTCCCATATGTGCTCTGAAAAACCTTGCATTCTCTATTTGTCTGCTTTTGTCAGGGCATCTGTCAGAAAACCTGGATTTTACATTCAGAGAACTGGGTGATAGCTGTTAGAAGAACTTTGAGCTTTTTTTTTTTAAGCTTTTAAAAATCTTATTTGTGACAAAAATTTCTAATTCCCCTGGAAGAAAGCATATGTCCTATCCCATGCACGTAGGGCAAATGGAGCACATCCTTGCAAGCATCCTTTACTGAATGCATAGTCTCTACTTCGTCATAGAGCTAAGTGGCAGAAAGACACTGAATAACCACGTCTTGAGACCCAGATGTTACCTGCTGTGAGGCTGCATAAGGATCTCTGGTCATTGCAGTGTTTCAGTAGAGATCATCAGGAGCATGTTAATTAGAGATGGATTAAAATAAAAGCCTCCAGCTCTACCAGAACAGAGCTAACCTTGCAAGAAATTTACAGTGGATTGATGGTAGATCCCTCCAACCAGAACTTTCTAACTGCCTCAATCGTAGATTAATTTGTTCCCACTCACATTCCCTCTGACAAATGACTCCTGCTTCCTCTGTGGGGTCAGTTAGTTGGTGCAGGTGTCTTCTGCCAGCCCAAAGTGGTCTTCCTGCTCTTGATGCTTCAAATTGGGTTACTGCACTATGGATGTCATTAATTTCCATCATCAGACAGCCAAAGCCTCACAGCTGGGGAGGTCTCTGATGGGGAATGGCCAAGAGCTCACCATGGAAAGGCAGACGATCCAACAAGTTGTAGATGTTAGGATAGACCACTGGTGCTTTCATCCTGCCCTCCCAAATCTCCCTTGCCCTGCCACTTTCCATGCAAGTGGAATTAAATGCCTTGCAGCTTTGTTATGAGCCATCAAGCTACATGAAGTTAAAAGCTTGGATGACGGGTCCACTACCAAAAGGAGCAATTAGGAGAGCTGAGAGATAGAGATCCTCCAGTAGATTTTTCCTTCTGACTTGATGGGAAGTGGAAGGGCAGCACCTACGCCACCAAACACTTCCAGCCTTTCTCAGACTCTTTCCCCAGTTCTGTTTCTGATATTTGTGCATCATGAGAACAGATTTCTCAAGAAAATTAGAGGATTTTTCTTTTTTAGATTTTCATGCGTTACGGTCGCCAGCGCTGGAAACTGAAAGGCAAGATAGAAGTGAATGGCAAGCAAAGCTGGGATGGAGAAGAGATGGTTTTCCTCCCTCTCATTGTTGGACTGATCTCCATTAAGGTATGCATGCTGACTCCTTTGCCTGCAAGCAAGGCAGGAGTCAAGAACCTGCCCTCTCATGCACCATCAGCAAAAACACAGAAGCAGATCATTAAACTCTTAAGAAACGAGCCATAATTAATATTTCTGACACACCTACTAAAGTGCTGTAGTATTGTCCAGTTTAGATACTACAGTTTGTGAGAGCTGTGGGAGAGATTTTCTTCTCAAACTGGAGTCTTTCCATCACTGTTCCATCTCTTCATTGCCCCCAGTGTCCCAACACAGTTTTCTCCTGGCTGGAAGTCCATATGCTTTCTTTCCAACAAACCTTCAACCTAGAGATACCCATTCTCTGACCCCTGTCTAGAAATTGCTGCTAGAAACCATTCCAGATGTCCCTGGTTAGGAAGCTTAAACAGAAGAATGTCTTGAAAGTCTTAGGGGAAATGGCCCACTTAGACACTGCAATGACTTTATGAAAAAAAATGCAGGTGATTACAAAACCCACAACCAAAATAACCTCAGATCTGTGAGACAGTAAGTTTTCAGTGAAAGGCAAGTTGTGACACATGGTGAGTCACTCTCCTCAATCTAACACACAGGTTTAAGGTGGAAAGTTAGGGGAGAACCTCTTTTTATAGTACACAAGAATCCCAGTATTATTAAGGTTAATGTGTATATTCTGTTCCCTTTTTGGACTCTGTGCAAACACTTTCACATAAAAGGCTCAAGAACTGACTTTCAAGCAAACAGCCAAAGGCTGGTTTGTGTAGGAGCTGCATATAGAACTGTCACTCTGAATTCCCAGGCAAATATATCTCTAAATATGAATAGTGCTCTACTCCTACTTTAACAACATACACAGAGGTGGTTCCTCAACAGTAGATCTGTGGAAGTCCTCACCAAAGGCCGTCCTTGGTGCAAACAATTACATGGCTTCAGAGTTACAGGAGAGAAATACCTGGAAGAGAGCTCCCTTGTGAATTATTAATTAGAAAAGCTACATCAGGAGATTCCCAGTCAGGAATTTGTCAACTGCTGAGACACTCTGTGGCCTCCCTGTTCTCACTCTTCCCTTGGGCTCTGGTTATCATTAGTGCAAAAGATCAAATACCAGACTAGACAGCCCCTTGGTCTGAGCCAGTATGGTTGTCCTCTTCTGACTCCTGTAAAAAACATAAAGAAAACATGGAATCGTGATTATATGCAACTATGCATTTCCTAAAAAAACCAAAACCACTCCCAAACCCTGATTTTTTCCTTAAGTAATGCAACAGACAATCATATTTTAGAAGCTTTTTGGCAAGGAGGCCAGGCTAGACAATCAAAACTATTATCTTGGGATTAAGGTCTGCAATGCCTTGTGTGGTCCTAAATATCCTGTTCTTGTCTCTTATAGGTCACAGAAGTTAAAGGGCTTGCTACTCATATCCTTGTGGGAAGTGTAACCTGTGAGACAAAAGACCTGTTTGCTGCTCGGCCTCAGGTGGTTGCAGTAGACATTAATGACCTTGGCACAGTAAAGCTGAACCTTGAGATCACCTGGTAGTAAGTAGAACTTGTTGGTCAGTTGGTCAATCAATCAATCAGCTGTAAAACTTCAACCAAAGAAAAATAGTTCATCCATGTGCGTTGTTCTCTCCTTATTTTTCCCTGCCAAGGAAGATTGTGAAGGAATTGTGGCCCAAATTTGGTATATGAGAGTAAATTCATGGTCAGCCACAGTTTGCCTGCTTTTCCTGTGGTAAAGAGGGTTGTGCCTAGTTTCAGCTGTTAAATTAGGTTTGGTAAGAGTATTACAAGGTATGGGAACTGCTTAGTGATGATAGATCTCAGAATTGCCTAAAGCTTACTTCAAAACTTAAAAATGGGATATAACTGAATGCTCATATATATATATTTTTTAAAATATATATTATTTATATACATAATTTATATTTTATTATATATATGTGTGTGTGTATATGTTTAATATTTTTTAAAAATCATTTTATGAATTTACACTAGCATAGCAAAGTTCAGGAGCTGGCCCATCTTGAAAAGCTGGCTTTTAAGAGCTTCATACATCACAAGAGTGATGGGAAATCTCTTGGTGTTTTCTATTCACATTGGTCAGCATAGGTGAGCTGGTAGCCTTAGGATACAAACCCCATTCTCACTGCATTTTAGTGAGATAAGTAAATGTCATTTCTGAAGAAGCATTGATGCATTTAACTTTTTACCATCATGTGTGCTGTTTCTTGCAATGCAATAAACATGAAGGCAGCAATAACAGCTCCTGGTTTCCTTTACAATGCAACAGCTCTATTAATAGTTGAGCACCTTTCTCATTAGTACGTGTGACACTTGGCAACTCAAATGCAAGAATACTTTTCATGTGAGAAGAATAACATCAGACTACACTACATAAATGATTTCTGAGGCAACACTTTTATCAGAACTGAAAACCCCACTTCTGAGACTGCTGTCTAATTAACAACATTTTCTTTAAACACTTCAGTTTAAAAACTTGCTACCTCTGGGTTTTGATGTGCTAATAATCCACCCTTTCTAAAATGCTTTCTATGGACCTGAAAGTCCCTCTTGCTCAGCCTAACAACCTTTTATTTTCTCCCCTCTTGCTTGTGTATCCGTAGCCCCTTTGATGTTGAAGACTTGACCCCATCCACGGGAAATGTGAGCAAGGCATCTGCTCTTCAGAGGAGAATGTCCATGTACAGCCAAGGCACTCCTGAAACACCAACCTTCAAGGACCACTCATTCTTTGTAAGCGCTGTTTGGCTTCATGTTTATGTAATGAGAAACCTTAGAGCAGTTCAAACACTGCAAACATTTCACTGCTTTACGTGTCTAAGCTTTTTTTGCCCTGGTTCCAGCAGGTTACCCTTACAAATAATACTTATAAAGCAAGTGCATTCCTAGCTGCTAATCCTAAAAGGAGGTGACTATGATCCTGGCATCTTTGAAACTACGTGGCCAATTAATGCATACCTATCCTTCCTGCCTGACTGCTGTGATGCTTGAATAATCTTTGAAAAATGTGTTTTCATTTTGCAACAGTAGTTAACTATTATAGCACAAGTATTTTTAAGTATCCTGTGATAAAATTTGCCCCTGTACTGAAGATATTCACAGGGTGTTCCTACATTTTGCATGAATCAAATTCTGAATGCTTAATCAGGCCATCTGTACAGAGATTAACTTTACAAGTGCTGCATCCCATGCCTGTAATTTAGCACTCTGCTGCAAAGCATTCATTTAACTTGCCCTTGCTCACACCCTCTTTGCTTTAACTGTTGAAGAAATGGCTGCATCCCCTGCAAGACAGGCCAAAGTTGACAATCTTAGATGCTCTTCAAGACACTTTCTTTGACAAGCTTCGTCGCAGTCGCTCTTTTAGTGACCTGCCATCGCTCAGGCTAAGCCCAAAAGCAGGGCTAGAGCTATATGTGAGTCCTGGTTTTTGTTTGGTGAAGGATTTTTTCAGTTCCTGTGTGGCATTTCCATTCCCACGCATGCTTCATGTGTCGCTCTCTGCTGCAACTCGCTCATTTTGCTGACTGATTAGAGGGCAGGACATAACTGTGAGCCCATGTGGCTCGCATTAAATCAAAATTCCTCTTGGTTTCTACAGAGATAATGATCAGAAATCAGCTATCTGTGGGCAGAGAGCAGGGCAGGAGTACAAACCAACAGTGTTCTTAAAAATCACCTGCTACACTGATTGACGCTCTACATTTGCCTAGTAACATAACTTTCAGAAGCTAAAAGCATACCCATGTCAAGGGAAAGAAGAAATAAAATCTTGGCTATGATTATGTTTCGGGAAAGAAGCTCCTAATAATACTAGAAAAAAAAATTCAAGTTTTGGACACTTAAACCTTAAGATTAACAACATGTGGATGCCCACAGTTCTTTCCAGCAAATTGTCAGCAAAATAGTAGTTGCCTTCCATCAGTGCCATGCATTTCCATGCGCTGGCCACATAACAAAGCAAGGTTTGTAGGTTAGGTAAGCAGGTTGTGACTCCTATATTGAGTTTTCTCCCATATGCCAGTCAGAGATGAACATCTATATGTATATCTGCCCTGATAAGTCTAGAGTCTGCATAGGCTGGTTTTGCTTCTTTAATGATCAGTGTCCTGCTCAATACACCATCAGTTTTGCTGACTCAATTCAGCAGAAACACATGTTGGACGGGACTCCTGTGTAACTCTTGTTCAACAATTGTTACAGACATCCATGCCACATGCAGGACATTGGATAAAAAGAAATAGCACAGTACTATCACCATTTAACCACCATGACACTAGAGAAACTTTTGGAGCAAAATTTTGTGCTACATGTTACGGATTGCTACTTTAGAAGTCAGAAAATAAGTAGAACAGCAATCTGTAATGAGCAGGAAAATGCAGACAAGGTGGCTTACATACAATCCCATTAAAAAGAGCCATGGTACAGGAACTAGAACAGTGCACTGGAAATGCTGTTTGAGAGACTATAGTAGGGTGAGCAGAATTCATGACTCTCTCTGGAGATCATTTCCTAGAGCTCTCTATTTAGCAGAGAGATGCTGAGCCCAGGTTTTCCAGAAGCTTTCATGCTGAAATTGAGGAGCTGTGCGAGATGAAAGCGAAAGTTTGATTTGAAATATTTTTTCCATCTCTCAAGTCTTGAATGCTTCTTTAATCTATTGCCTTGCCTTTTTCTTTCCTGGGCACATGCTGTTATTTTTTTCCTCTTTCCAATGCTGCATGAAAAACATTTTCTCCCTATTATCTTTTCAGTCGAATTTGCCAGATGATGTCTTTGAAAATGGGACAGCGGCCACTGAGAAGCGGCCTCTCTCCTTCACTTTTGGTGACCTGCCTTACGAAGACGCCGTGCCCCCTGCCAACTCAGCAGAGTCCTCGTCTGCTCGTGTCAGCTCCAGCCCTGACATCACTGCGGTCCCCACCCAGCACCGAGCCCTGGAGTCCTCCCAGAGCTCAAGCCTAGACTGTAGCAGCAGCGACTCCCGCAGAGACTCTGTTGCTGATCCAAAGGACCTGCTGTCCCACGGGGAGGGAGCAGTGGCTGAGAACAAGGACACCCCAAGGGCAGCTCCTGAAGTTTGCCAAAAGGTCTCCGATGCTGGGAGCGATCGTGTCTTTGTAGAAACGAGTGTGCCGGTGTCTCTCCTGCAGGACACGGATGAAGGCTCAGAACTCAAGCCTGTGGAGCTGGATACCTATGAGGGCAACATCACGAAGCAGCTGGTCAAAAGGCTTACATCAGCAGAGACACCCCTGACTCCAGAGAGGCTGCCGTGTGAGGGATCCATTAGTGGGGAATCAGAAGGATATAAGTCTTATCTCGATGGAAGCATTGAGGAGGCCTTGCAAGGCCTTCTCTTAGCTCTTGAACCACATAAAGAGCAGTATAAAGAGTTTCAGGACCTGGATCAAGAAGTGATGCATCTAGATGACATCCTAAAAGTGAGTACATTTTCAGAAAATGGCACCCTAAAGAAAATCTGAGCAGGTAGAATGTCCTTGCCTGCCTCATAAACATCAAAGTAGGCTTTCTGGAGAATAGTAGAATTCCCTGGTAGCAGTGGATTTGCTCCTGCTTGGAGCATCCTTTCACAATGTTGCATTTTTAAACTTTTGTCAGCAATGTGCTTATCATAGCCTTGTGTCCTCAAGCAACAGATCTTTTAGCAAAACCTGGGAGAAAGAGAAAAAGGTGCTATAACAGAAGGGTAATTAAATTATACCCTTCTCTGAACGCTTTGTGAACCATTGTGAATCACCTCTTGTGAACCCATTGTTTGTGCCATACGGGGGATCAAATATAGCCAAACTTCTGCCTTTGAAATCTGTGAGTCACATCCTCAGTGGGTGTACTTTAGCATACTGCCCCTGAACTCCCTGGAGCTGTGCAAAACTACACCAGCTGAGGATCAGGCCTTGTAGCCATAGAAGCTGAATTTTCTAAATTGCCAAAGGGATTTAGAAGTATCAAGTATCACTGGTTGCTGTCCCCATGTCACCTAGGCATGGCCTTTTCCTTTTTCCCTCATCCATTTTCATAATGAGAGACATCCTGTCATTACATCAAGATGCAGAGAATAATGTTAAAAATGGGAAGAAAAAGGGTTTGCATGTGTGTTGTTAATATGTTTACTGCAGGTCACTGTTACTCATATCTCCCCCGTGAATAACAACTCATGACACTGTTACTCTGCAAACAGTATTATATGGGAAATAATCATTTCAAATGCTTCATATTCATATGCAAGTTGGTCATTTAAGCCTCATAATTCAAAAACATGGCTGAGGAGGAAGCAGGGAATCATTTATTCTTCTGCATTATCTTTTTACAAAGAAACTTTGTTAACCTCCTTATTTCCATTGCATGGTACTTTCCCAAGTTAAGTGGGTTTTTTTGACAGCCTGCAGCCCCCGTTCCTTGCATTATTTATTCCTAGAGAGGTTCAAGCAGGTAAAGGTACTATTACTATTATTTTCTAACGTGTACAAAAGGTCAACTATCCAAAGGGCAGAAAGACAATGGAGACTATTTAGGCTGCTTTGATCAGAAGTTACAAACAGACAGATATGGGATGGGGGCAGGGAGGATGGATGTGTGCAGACAGGATTCCTGCACACTGGAGATGGATGCCTCTTCAGATCTGTTGAAGTCTGGGTGTCACCTATTGATCAGCTCGCAGACTAGCACTCAGCATCACCAGGAGCCGTGCAGAAAGGGTCTGCATGGGATCCTCATGCAGAAGGGTTGAGCTAGAATCTGGCTGTGGCTGAAGAAGCCTCTCTTGACCATATTAGATGAGCAGAGAAAATGGCTCACATGTTGCTGTTCCCGTTTGCTTGAAGAAGCTGCACTACCAAGCCCTGAAGGAAATGGAAGCTGAAACCATTGGTGCTGCACAAGAAGCAGCATACAGCACTCATCCTTTGCACAGATGTGTTGGGAAGTGTGTCTGATCAGCTATTGACTGTACAGTCAGTTTAAGGACTCAAACATCCTAAGTGCAAATATATGACCATTAGTGTTGTGTGCAAATGAATTACAAATGGAACTCCAACTCCCTTCAGCTCTAGAGCAGCTGGTGCTGGATCTGAACTCCTCAGAGGCCAATGCATTTTTCTGTCAGCTGAGACAAAGTCATGGCTCCTGCTTGGGACTGGAGGATGTGGCCTGTGTAATGACACCAGTGGCTCATGACTGTTTCTGATCAAATAATCACATGGTGTGAAAGATGTTGAAGTCGTTGCACCAACCAATGGAGATGATCCCTCAGGTTACATCTGATTCTTCAGGATAACCCTGGAAGCAATTCTGTGGGCACATGTGGAAGAATTGCCGCATGGGGCCAGGGTATTTCATACTTCCTACAGCAACAGCAAGGTTTCCTTTGCGTTTCTTCCCTGCAGTGAGGTGGGAATGGTTTCCCCCCTCTCTCTAGCACTGTTAATTTCTGAGTTACAATACTGCCTTTCTGTGTCACCTAGGAATCCGATACCTTATTGGCTTTTCCTTGATAATCCATTTGGCTTCAAAGGCCACTAAACTCCTTTCATTCTATTAATAAATGTGCAGCTATGGGATGAAATTCATTCCTGGCTAAGGTCTGTTAGAGTTACGTCTGGAATAAATCAGGTAGTGCCATTGGATATTTATAAGTTGGCTTCTGTAGCTAGAACAGCAGTTAAGGAATGTGCCTTCCCCTTTCAACTTCCATTGCATTAATTCCCAGTCATTCCTTTTGGAAAATGCCGAGAGCTGCGAAGCTTGGATTCAAGAAATACTTCTCGTTTCTATAAAACACGTTGAATTTTGCCTTTGAGGGTTTTCCTTTGGGGAAGAGAGTGGGTAGCATGAGGAGGGGAGGAGGAATGAAAGGCTTTCCCCAGTTCTCAGGCTTTGATTGTATATGCTATGAATATGAAGGCTTGAAATGAAACACCCAATAAAATGAAGTTTTAAAAATAAAATGAAGAATTTGAAGTTTTAAGCTTTATAATTTTTTTTTTCTTATCTTTCTTGTAGTAGCTAATATCTGGGGTTTTCATTGGTTCGTTCTGCCTTTGCAGTGCAAGCCAGCAGTAAGCCGAAGCAGGTCCTCCAGTTTAAGTCTAACAGTTGAAAGTGCTTTAGAAAGCTTTGATTTCCTGAACACCTCTGACTTTGATGATGAGGATGGTGGTGGTGTGGAGGTTTGTAATGGTGGAGGAGGTGCAGACTCGGTATTTTCAGATACTGAGATTGAGAAGAATAGGTAAGTTTGTAGTACCTGCCAGCTGTGCTTACGCCAAACTGACTGACCCTGGCTCTTTGTCACTAACAGGGGATCCTGGTGCACAATTTATTCAAGGAAGACCGACTAATCCTTGATGAGTTTTAGGGTCAGAGGGCTCCCCGTGGCTGCTGCACACCAAATCTTTAGTTTCCAGGACCATTTTTTTTCCTCTGTTCAAATATATGCAATCTGTCCTCCAAAGGAGAAGGGTAAATTAAATTAGGCTGACATCAATACTGGCAGAGCCTCTTCCTTGACATAGGTTTGGACCTGGCTTTCCTTGGATGTAATTACTAATTCCTCTGTGGTTTTTCCCCCCTCCCTTTGTCTTTTCTCTCTAGCCGAATGAGTCTTTGCAGTGGATTAAGCTTGTCAGTAACAATAACACAGGGCCAGATTTAAGCAGCATGATGTAGGTTGCCTTTGGAATGTAAGAGTGATGACTGGTACTCTGTTCATGGCCCTGCGTGTTACCTGCCCTTCTTTCATCACTTTTGGTCTTTCTGAAAAAAAAAAAAAAAAAGGCAAAAACCCAGAAAACAAAAAAGCTGTGGTGTTGTGCCGTGGCCTGCCATTGTTGTGTGACTTTAAGATGCTGTGCTTCAATCATTAGCTCTTAAAAGCATGTTTGCTTCCTTTGAGCTGACACGATGCCCAGCAGGCACGTAAGCGGCACTAGAGCTGGAAGAAAAGAAAGGAACACGGTTCCCTCCCTGCCTGTGCTTTCCAGCCAGGGAGCTATACTACTCACAGCTTGCTTAAAGCAATTTGAGTGCAATGAGCAACCACCCAGTGCAGTTCCCATCATCTCATGTCCTCGTTCCAGAATAAGACTTGGTGGGAAAAAAAATTTGGGAAATTGTGTTGCTTGCTAAACTGGCGCTTTGACCTCAGTCCAGTCTGTGTTGATTTAAGGATCTAGCTTCAACCAGTTAAAATAGAAATTAAAATTGGTTTTTTTCCCCTCTGGCTCATCCCCAGACAGTGCAGATTCCCGCTTCCATTTTTAGATGTGTAAGTGTGTGACTCAGTGTAAAGATTGCAAGTGTTGAAACTTCTGAACTTGCAGCCAAACACACTTGCCATCTGGGGACTGACCTCAGGCTTTGCATTTAAACACAGGGAGGATCACTTGTGCAGCAAGACAATATTGGAAATAATGATTTAAAGCACAGTAAGACTAGCTCTACACTCTTGCAGAAACAATTGGCAAAGTAAACTGTACACATTGTGTCTAAAACTGCATATTAAAACATCATGTCTCTTACTTCAGCAGTGGTTTTCCTTTCCTTCTGCAATGAGCCTTAAATCTGACTGCAGGAGGGCTCTGAAAGCACAGAGCTGTTCTTAGCAGCTCAGTGCTTGGGAAGGTACAAATTGTTATGATTCTTAATCCAGAGTGACTGGGCAGGTGATTCATCACAGATGGGAGAAAGCTGTCACCACCAAGGGACAGTAACCACGACAAACCTTGCTGTTGAGGACATCACATCACACAAGGCAAGCCAGTCAGGGGACAGGTCTGTCCCCTAGGTGGGCACGTCCCTCCTGTACTCAGGCAGGGCAGCCCTGCTCCTTTGTGATATGATGTGCCCATCACCAGGTTTCTGTGCGCTTTCAGCTCTTCTGCCGTGCTCTTTGCTCATCACCTGGTGTGTGAGTGGGGGTGTGGGTGTGGGTGTGTGTCTGCTGTGGCAGCTGCCGGCCCTGCACTGACCTCCTCCTCCCTGCCTCCTCCCCAGTTACAGGACGGAACACCCAGAAGCCAGAGGCCACCTGAGCGAAGCTCTCACCGAGGACACGGGCGTGGGCACCAGCGTGGCTGGCAGCCCTCTGCCCCTGACCACAGGCAACGACAGCCTGGATATAACCATAGTTAAACACTTGCAGTATTGCACCCAGCTCATTCAGGTACCAGCCCCACCTCGTTTGGGCATTTATTTTAAAATCATTCCTGCCTGCAGCACGGGTACAAGCAGGCTGGCAAGGCCAGTGCTGCTCCTGCGAGGCAGTGGGAGCTCAGGGCTGGGACAGACACCGTGCTGGGGTAGGATGGTGACACCCTGACCCCAGCCAGAATCGTTTCCATGGTTTCCATCCTGGCCCATTTCGGAGCAGACCTGACAGGTGAACTATGGGGCACTTGGCATGAGCTGCCCAGGAGGGCTGAGGGGCAGGGCAGTGGGGGACAGGGGCATCCCCTGCTCTGGGTTACAAACTCCTGCTGGCTTTGCTGGGATGTCCTCAGTGGAGTTGGTTCCCAGTTAAAGCAGCGTGTCTTCAGAGGTAAAACATGAACCCTGTCTCCAGTGTTGAACTGAGCCCCAGATGAGCCTGCAGCGTTCAAGAGCAGAGATGAATTTTTGCACGTGAGGCAGAGAGGTTCTGTCTGCAACAGGCACAGTGAAAACAGCATGAGACAGCCCCCCTGGGACATCAAAATTGTCAGCTCATGTTCACAACTAGAGGGGTTTTTCTGTAGTTTTTTTTTCAGAGCCCATGCACAGCAAATGTGAATTTAAATATCCAGTAAGTGAGGTCATCAGGGTTTTCCTGACAAATCAAAACATGCTGCAACTTCATCTTCACAATTATTTTACTCTTCCATCTTGGTTATAATTAGTTTTATTTTCCCAAAGGCTCATTGAAGCAATAGAGCATGAGCCTGATTCCAGCACCCTTAGTGCTGAGCTGGAAACTCTGCTGACTCACACTATGAGAAAAAGGGAGGTTTTTTGGTTTCAATACAAGAGTATACAGTAAATATGCAGCTGAGCGAGGTGAACTTGAACCACATCCACACAGAAAGCAGATTTGATATGAACATTATTTACGTAGACTGCTGAAGAAGATGCAGATAGCAGCAGTAGGGAGTATTAGCAAGGATTAATTAATTAATAAAATTAATAAAGGCACCTAAGTAATTGATCAAAGCTGAAATGGAGTGGAGAAAGAGCAACCTGTGGTCTTCCTCTAAGCAGGGTTTTCCTGAAAGTCTACGGCCCATGTTGTGTGAAATACAATAATATTCTTGCCTGGCTTTAAGTCTTGGCGTGATGGGTTTCTTTAGCTTTGTGGAGTGTGTAAATCAGAAATTACTTACCCAAGTGGCTACTTGGATACTCAGGTGTCTGGATGTGGATGTAGATATTGAAGATACAAGCAGTGATGCATATCAACTAGGACCAAAAAATATCCCAACAAAAAAATTTTTAAGTTAAGGAGATCTGGTGGTTTGAGGCAATGAATTTGTCTTTGCACTTCAGGTGTTTTGGAGTTTTTTTGGTTTTTTCTGAGTCTGGGTTTCTTTTTGGTTCAATGACTCCTTTTTGTCTCTTCCCATTTGTCTTCACCAGCAAATTGTGTTCTCCAGTAAAACACCATTTGTGACAAGAGACCTCCTGGATAAGCTGTCCAGGCAGATCCTCGTGGTGGAGAATATTGCAGAGATCAGCACTGAGAACTTGGGAAACATCACCTCTCTTACTGATGGTAAGAAACAGCTTAGGAGCTTTCCTTCTGACAAGGATTTGCCTGGGCATGTGTGTCTGCGAAATAATCACTGTGCAGAGCTCACCAGCAGTGCAGGAGATGCCACTGTATTAAGGGCTGGCTCAGGGTCACCAGGAAGTGCAGCAGTCAAGGCAGGTGTCACCTACATCTGTCCTCAGCACTGAAATATGCAAGTGAGAAGAGAAAGGACTCCTTATCCAGCCTGATGTGCAGAAGATGGTCAGATGTCATTGGTGTTATGGGGTGGGGATACTTCCACCTCTGAAGATTCAAATTCTTCTTCTACCTTTCTTTCCTGAGGAAAAGCAGAATTTGCATTACAATATCAGAGGCATAATACAACTTGTTGAACATTTGCACTTTTAGTTATCTCTATGGAGAACTTCTTAGTTATTTTTGTTTTAGCATCTGTTATAATACTTGGAAGAGTTTGACAAACACATAGTTACCCTCATGTACACTCTGGCAGGATAGGTAAATACTACAAGGTGTATTTACTGTATCAGAAAGTTGAGGCAAAAATTGAGTGACTTACTTGAAGCCATAGGTTAGTGCTAGGACAGGGACCAAACTTATGCAAACCATTCGTGGTGTTCCCCTGGTATTTTTTGCTATTTAAAAGGAAGAGACATCAATGCTGAAAACTGGATCAGGAGCAAATATTCTCACATTACCATGGGAAACAGAAAAAACATGTTACAAACCTGGGGTGAGCAAGTGGTCATGCTCTGTGAAGATAATGGCTCAAGGAAACCCAGCAAACAGGATAGGTCTCCCTGAGACCCATTCTTACCTTCTTTTCTCAAAGCTGATGCTTCCAGCATGGCTTTGTTTCATCATTCATTTTGTCTTCCCCAGCAATTCCAGAGTTCCATTGCAAGCTGTCACTGCTGGCTTTCTGGATGAAGTGTACTGGCCCTTCAGGAGTGTATCACACATCTGCAGACAAGATGATGAAGCAGTTGGATATCAATTTTGCCACCACTGTGAATGAGGAGTGTCCAGGACTTGCAGAAACAGGTACAAAGTGCTGCAAAAAAATGTGTCAGCCATCAAAATGGAGAGCAGCTGTGTACTGAGCTTTGTTTTCCAACCCCTTGGAGATCTGTTTGGCCACAGTTCCAAGATCTCATTTGAAAACTAATGTTAATGCTAATTTGAAAACAACTCTTGAAACAGTTTTGGCCCCAAATAATGAAAAAAAAAAAAAAAAAAAAAAAA